>BLKM01000228.1:182277-212661 GCA_013340265.1 Coptotermes formosanus
GTACATACATACATACATACATACATACATACATACATACATACATACATACATACATACATGACACGCCAAGATGGCGGACGACGTGAGTGAAGGTATTGAGAACGCTCTGAACATAATAGTGAACACAAAGGAAAGGAGTGGAAATATGAAGAAAGAATTGAAGCAAACTATTTTTAAACTGTAATTACTCTCAGGAATCTATTTGTAAAGCTGAAGGGTAGTGTAGAGAGTAAATCTAACGCAATTAGTGAACTGGAAGTGCGAATGACGAAAATGAAAGCCTAGCTAGAAGAAGGTAGACGTAAGACCTTGAAGGTACACGGAACGCCATCTCTTATTCTAAGTCAGGAACCAACCGGGATGGCCGTGAAGGGTGCGCCACCATCTGGCGACAGGGAGGGGAAGCTTTACTCTGAAGCCCTGAGAGATGAGAAAACTTTGAAAAGATTCAAACTGACTGTTAAATCCAAAGAAAACCAAAGGCCTGACGCTATCAAGGGGGTTTTAAAATCCAAAATAAACCCTACTGAAATCAAAGTGGGAATTAACACTTTCAAGTCCCTCAAAAATGGGAAAGTGCTAATTGAAACGAGTAGCAAAGAAGAAATCGAGGCACTAGAAAAGGATATCAGTGCAAAGTGCGGGGGAACACTGGAAGTTAGCATTCACAAATTGAGAAACCCTAGACTAGTGATGCCATGTTAAGTGGGTCCCTGTCACCACGGCATGGCGCGTCCTCGGGTTGCGGATGGAGGAACGGCCTCCAGGTATGGAGGGTAGCTGCGAATACATTGAATAAGCAGTCGCGGACAGCAGACAAGGGGTGGTCCTCCAGCTTTGGGGTTGGGCGAGGTGCTAACAACTCCTCACCCTAAAAAATTATGATGTTACGAACCATTACAAAATGCCTCGGACCTGCACCGATTCTTTGGTACGATCCCAGCTACTTAAAAAGGATATGAGTTTTGGAACATGGAATGTGAGGAGCATGTATAGGCCAGGGTCAATTATGACAGTGGCCAGGGAATTAGCTAAGTACAAGTTAGATTTAGTGGGTGTACAGGAGGTTAGGTGGGACAAAGAAGGGACTGTAAGAGCCGGGGAGTATATTTTTTCTATGGCAAAGGGCAGGAAAATCATCAATTGGGAACAGGTTCTTTTGTGCACCAGAGAATGGTATCAGCAATCAAGAGAGTGGAGTTTGTTAGTGCTAGGATGTCATACATAGTGCTGAGAGGCCGCTGGTGTAATATCATTGTTCTGAATGCGCATGCACCAAGGGAAGAGAAGGGTGATGATTCAAAGGACAGTTTCTATGAGGAACTAGAAGGGGTTTTTGATCATTTTCCTAAGTACCATATGAAAATTCTGTTAGGAGATTTTAATGCAAAAGTGGGGAGAGAGGATATTTTCAAACCGAATATTGGGAATGAGAGTTTACATCAGGATAGCAACGATAATGGTGTTAGAGTAGTAAACTTTGCCGCATCAAAGAATCTAGTTGTTAAGAGCACTATGTTTCCGCACCGAAATATTCATAAATACACCTGGACCTCTCCTGATGGGAAGACTCACAATCAGATCGATCACATATTGATAGATAGGAGACGGCATTCCAGTATACTCGATGTGCGATCTTTCAGGGGAACTGACTGTGATACTGATCACTATCTGGTGGTTGCGAAAGTTAGGGAAAGACTGGCAGTAAGTAAACAAGCAGCACAGAAGTTTGATGTAGAGAGATTTACTCTCAAGAAGCTGAGTGAACTAGAGGCTAAGAAATAGTATCAGCTTAAGGTCTCAAACAGGTTTGCGGCTCTGGAAAACTTAAATGTTAGCGAGGACATGAATAGGGCTTGGGAAAACATTAAACAGAATATCAAAATCTCGGCTCAAGAGAGTCTAGGTCTACATGAACGGAAGCAGCATAAACCATGGTTTGATGCAGAATGTGCAGAATTTTTAGATAAAAGGAAGCAGGCTAAAATTCAGTGGTTACAGAATCCAAACCAAAATAATTCAGGTAATCTGCACAACGTAAGACGTGAAGCTAGTAGACATTTCAGGCACAAAAAGAAGGAATATCTGAAAGCTAAAATTAATGAAATTGAAACAAACAGTAAGAAGAAGAATATAAGAGACTTGTATAGGGGTATCAATGGGTTTAAGAGGGGGTACCAGCCTAGGATTAATGTAGTAAATGATGAGAAGGGTGACCTGGTTGCAGACTCCCACAGTATTTTGGTTAGGTGGAGGAATCATTTCTCCCACCTGTTGAATATACACGGGGTTAATGATGTTAGGCAGATTGAAGTACACACAGCAGAGCCACTAGTGCCAGAGCCCGGTGCCTTTGAGGTGGAGATGGCTATTGGAAAACTAAAAAGCCACAAATCACCAGGTATTGATCAGATCCCAGCAGAATTGATTAAAGCAGGGGGTAGGATTATTCGGTCTGAAATCCATAAACTTATTATTTCTATTTGGAATAAGGAGGAATGGCCTGAGGAATGGAAGGAGTCGGTCATTGTGCCTATTTATAAGAAGGGTGATAAGACAGATTGCAATAACTATCGAGGCGTATCACTTTTGTAGACTACGTACAAAATTCTATCCAACATCCTTTTGGCAAGGTTAACTCCATATGCAGAGGAAATTATTGGGGATCATCAGTGTGGATTTCGACGTAACAGGTCAACCACTGATCATATATTCAGCATTCGTCAAATACTTGAGAAAAAATGGGAATACAATGAGGCAGTGCATCAGCTATTTATAGACTTCAAGAAAGCCTATGATTCAGTTAGGAGGGGGGTCTTGTATAATATTCTCATTGAGTTCGGTATCCCCATGAAACTAGTAAGGTTAATAAAAATGTGCCTAAGTGAAACATATAGCAGAGTTCGGGTAGGCAAACATCTGTCTGACACGTTCCCTATTAAAAATGGCTTGAAACAAGGAGATGCTCTGTCGCCATTGCTTTTCAACTTTGCTTTAGAATATGCCATTAGGAGGGTTCAGGCAAACCAGGAGGGCTTGAAATTGAATGGTGCACATCAGCTTCTGGTTTATGCTGATGATGTTAATATATTGGGCGGAAGCGTACATAGCATAAAGAAAAATGCAGAAGATTTAATTGTTGCTAGTAAGGAGATTGGTCTAGAAGTAAATGCTGAGAAAACTAAGTACATAGTCATGTCTCGAAATCAGAATGCAAGACACAATCACAACATAAATATAGATAATAAATCCTTTGAAAGGGTGGAAGAATTCAAATATTTGGGAACAACCCTAACGAATCGAAACTCCATTCATGAAGAAATTAAAAGCAGATTGAAGTCGGGGAATGCTTGCTATCATTCGGTGCAGAATCTTTTGTCTTCCAGGTTGCTATCCAAAAACACAAAGATTAGGGTATACAGAACTATAATTTTACCTGTTGTTCTGTATGGATGCGAAACTTGGTCTCTCACACTGAGGGAGGAACAAAGACTGAGGGTGTTCGAGAATAGGGTGCTGAGGAGGATATTTGGGCCTAAGAGGGACGAGGCGACAGGGGAGTGGAGAAGACTACATAACGAGGAACTTAATGACCTGTACTCATCACCAAATATTATTCGGGTAATCAAATCGAGAAGACTGAGATGGGCGGGGCATGTGGCACGTATGGGGAGGAGAGAGGTGCATACCGGATTTTGGTGGGGAGACCCGAGGGAAGGCGACCACTTGGGAGACCCAGGCGTAGATGGGAGGATAATATTAAGATGGATATTCGGGAAGTGGGATGGGAGGACATGAACTGGATTGATATGGCTCAGGATAGGGACAGGTGGCGGGCTCTTGTGAATGCGGTAATGAACCTTCGGGTTCCATAAAATGCGGGGAATTTCTTGACTAGCTGAGAAAGTGTTAGCTTCTCAAGAAGGCCTCTGCTCCATGGAGTTAGTTAGTTAGTTAGTTAGTTAGTTAGTTAGACTAGTGATGATCAACATACCTGAGGATATCACCGTTGGAAACATAGAGGACACATTGATAGCGCAAAATCCCGACCTTAACTTGAAAAAAGGAGACATCAAAACTAAATTCAGCTATGAAACTAAGAAACATATTCGGAACCTGGTCATGGAAGTAGGAGCCCAGACTAGGAAGCAGTTGCTGCAAAAGAAGGTTAAACTTGGATGGCTTATCTGTAAAATTGAGGACTACATAGCTGCAAATATGTGTTTTAAATGCTCCAGATTCAATCACAGTTTTCGCGATTGTAGAGGAGAGGAAACCTGTCCTCTCTGCGCAGGAAACCACAACCTGAAGGAGTGTACAGCAACCCCAATGGAATACAAATGTATCACCTGCTTAACCTAAAACAAACACAAGCAGAATAAAAGAATCTGTGCCAATCACTCATCATTGGACAAGAAATGCCCAAGTTTACAAGCCATCCTAGAGAAGTACAGGCAAAACACAGATTACTGAAATGGCTAATAATCGCAATAGTAACACTATAAAATACAATAGAACCCCCAAAATGCGCTCACAGATCAAGTGCGTCCAAATTAATTTGCAGCATTCTAGGGTCGCAACAGACAACCTAGTAAAAATAATTGAGGAGGAAGGTACTGACATACTTTGTATCCGAGAACCATATACATTTCAAAACAAAGTTGTTGGTATACCAAAAGAATACAAAATTTTTACATTCGGACAAGGAAGAAACCGAGCAGCTATAGTAGTGACCAACAACCAAGTAGATACCTTACTAATAAAACAACTTTCGGATGAAGATACAGTGGTTTTGGAAGTAATAATTTATAATGTCAAAATTATCCTAGCCGGCATGTACTTAGACATACGACAGCAAATAGAAACTGACATGCAGAAAATTGAGGCAATAATACAACATGCCAAGGGAGCTGGCGCCCTCGTAGCAATGGACAGCAATTCCAGATGTACCTCGTGGCACGACGCACTGACAAATACCAGAGGCAGAATTCTTGAGGAATTTCTTATGAGCAAACAGCTGCACATAATAAACAGGGAGAGCAATTGTACTACTTTCCGGAGTCGACGAGGTGCAAGCAATATAGATCCGACAGTTATTAACAGCCGGTTACTCAGTGCAGTGGTTGAGTGGGAAATTAGTGAACAGGAAAGCTGCTCTGACCACAGCACCATTAGATATGCTATAGGACAAGGCAAAGGTCACAGGCTTGAATTTGATTTCCAAGACGTGAGGTTTATAGTGAAAAAGGATAACAAAGAGATTTTCCAGAGAAACTTGCTTCGATTAGCAGAGAGGAAGCTTTGCAAGACAAATAAGGAAGGAGAAACAGAAAATTTAGACAAAACACTATGTTCACGCGTGTCTGACGAAACTGACATTGAAAAGATAATTGAAGATTTCCACGAAGTCCTGAAGTTAGCATGCAGCAAATCATTCAGAACACAACGGGCTACAAAGAAAGCAACGCCAAATAAGTCAGTTCCCTGGTGGACAGAGGAACTGACAATAATGCGGAAAAGATTAAATGCGCTAAGACGGAGACACCAAAGGACAAGAAACAACGAAGAGCTGAGAGAACAGCGCAAAATACAATACTTAGAAGGGAAAGAAAAGTACGCAGCAACAATTAAAAAAGAAAAAATCAGTTCATGGAAGGAATATTGTAACATGACGTCCTCTACCAATCCCTGGAACGACGTATATAAATTAGCGGCAGGAAAGAGAAAAAATAGCCCACAATTAACGACACTGAGAAAGCCTGACGGATCACTAACGGCAGATATAAGGGAAACTTTAAAGCATGTGCTGGAGCACTTTGCACCGGAAGATACAGAAAATGACGATACTGACTTCCACAAACAGGCCAGAACACACGCTCAAGAGGCCGACGACAAAGACTTCACTTTAGAAGAAATCAGGAACGCTATAGAGAGCATGGGAAATAAAAACGCGCCAGGAGAAGACGGGATAACGGGCGAGATTTATAAAAGTACTTTTGATACTTTCCCTAGTTATATAACAGCCTTGTATAACGGGTGTTTAAGGAGGGGGGTCTTCCCATCGAGGTGGAAAAGAGCTAAACTGATACCAATTACAAAACCTGGGAAAGAAAATAGCGATGACGTATCTAAATTTCGCCCAATCAGTCTTCTTAACATAGGAGGGAAAGTACTGGAGAAAGTTTTAATAAACAGGATCAACCATCATGTCTTCTCCCACGATCTAATGAATAAAAACCAGTATGGATTCACGCCGCAAAGGAGCACAATAGATGCGGCAATGGCGGTGAAGGAATTCGTAGTAGAAGGTTTGGCAGCAGGAGAAGTTATAGTGTTAGTAAGCCTCGACGTAAAAGGAGCCTTCGATGCTGCGTGGTGGCCTAGCATCTTAAATAGCTTGACAGCATGTGGCTGTCCCAAAAATCTACATAACCTAACCAAGAGCTACTTCAGCCAGCGAACCGCCGTCTTGTCAACTAACAGCGTCAGAATGACGAGAGAAGTTAGTAAAGGGTGCCCGCAAGGGTCTTGCTGTGGTCCGGGATTCTGGAACATCCAGTACAATTCTTTGCTGAACCTCAAATTCACAAGCCGAACAAAAGCCGTCGCATTCGCTGATGACCTAATACTTGCTGTCAGAGCTGAAACTGTGAGCGAAGCGGAAAATATATCGAACCTGGAAATGAGCAAGATTACAGCATGGTCGAAGAGCAACAAGGTTGGCTTTAATGAAGAGAAATCTAAAGTCATATTAATATCGAGGAGGAAACGAAAAGAAGTGAAGGGCATTAAGATATACCTAAATTACAAACCCTTAGAACAAGTAAATACGATGAAGATTTAGGAATTATTTTAGACGATAAATTTAAATTCAGTGAACACATAAGTTACGCAGCCGAAAAATGTACTAAACTAATTCACAGCTTATCCAAATTGGCTAAATATCGTGGGGACTAAAGCATGAAGCGCTGAAGACGATATATAAAGGGGCGATATTACCTCTCCTTCTGTATGGAGCACGTGTTTGGGTAGAAGCGATGAAGTATGGATACAACAGACAAAAGTACATTAGAGTGCAAAGACTTACGAATATAAAAATGGCCAAAGCATATCTCACTACGTCAAGCGAAGCACTGTGCATCTTGACAGGAATGACTGCCATTGTTATTAAAACGGAGGAGGCAGCTAAACAATACAATTCCACAAAAGGAAGCCAAATACAGCTAATTGACCGAGAAGTGGAACTCAAGAACTGGCCACACCCGGCAGACGTGGTCAAAATTATAGAAGTTGAAGAATATAAGGATCAAAAAATCCAGGTGTACACAGACGGCAGCAAGAATGAGCACGGGGTCGGTTCTGGAGTGGCAATATTCGTTGGAGAGGAACTTACAGCACAACTAAAATTTAAGCTGGACAACAGATATTCAAACAACCAAGCGGAACAACTAGCCATCGCTAAAGCGTTAGAAGTAATAGAAACAATAGGTATTGCAGAAAACAGCCCACGCACAGTAGCCATATTCACCGACAGCAGGATCACTATAGACTCGTTAAAGAACGTCAACAATCACAGCTACCTCATCGAAGAAATTCGGAAGAGGATATCCATTCTGGAGAGAACCAACTGGACAGTAGAATTCTCGTGGGTCAAGGCCCACGTAGGGATACACGGCAACGAACTAGCTGATCAGCTAGCAAAAGATGCAGCGCGAAACAGAGACATTAAGATCTCCTTTAACAGAATCCCAAAGAGTACATTGTACAGTGACATAGAAAAGGAAGCCACAATAAAAAGGCAAAAAGAATGGGAAAATTGCCCTAAGGCAGCCATAACAAAACAGTTTTGCCCAAACGTAGAAGACAGGCTTAAGTTGAACATAAATGTGACCCCAAACTTCGCGGCTATGGTGACAGGACATGGAAAAACCAGGGCATATTTTCACCGATTTAAGATATTGGAACATGCAACATGTCTTTGCAACAAGGGAGACGAAACAATAGACCATTTACTTAATAAGTGCACATTATTTCATTCACAAAGAGACTTTCTTAGGAAAAACGTTTCAAAATCCGGAAACTGGCCTGTAAGCAAACATGAATTAATAACGAAATATTTGAAAACATTTCTTAATTTTAATAACTCAATAGACTTCGATCAGTTGTGATAGGGTAAAGTACATATATATATTTTTTTTCAATTGTACTTGTACAGGTTCCATTTTATTGGTGTATTGTTTTAATTGTAAAGGGAATGCAGAGACTGGCACAATCGGAGGCGATTAAGGTCATTGCATCCCATATAAGTGAAACTAACATGTACATATGGCATGTAGTGTTGCTGTACAGTAATGGAGCATGCTCAATAAAAAAATACATACATACATACATACATACATACATACATACATACATACATACATACATGCACACATACATACGTACATACATACATACATACATACATACATACATACATACATACACACACACACACATACACACAGTCATACATACATAGATACATAGATACATTCATACATACATACATACATACACACACACATAAATACATACATACATACATACATACACACACACGTACATGCATACATACATACACACACATACATACATACATACATCCATACATACAGATACATACATACATACACACACACGTACATACATACATACATACATACACACATACCTACATATACATACATACATACATACATACATACATACATGCATACATACATATATACATACATACATACATACATACATACATACATACATACATACACACACACACACACACACACATACACACATACATATTAATGAGAGCGGCCACAATTTCTCACGGTACTGCTGAACATATTGGTGTCGCTGCATGCCTGTTTCTAAATATTTGTTTCCTGGCCAGCCAGTTATTGTCACAACAACAGAAAGTCACCGAACGTAACAACTGCACCTTCAGTTACAAGTGCTGTGTAACACGGGCGCCTTATACCGCTCTTTTGTTCTCAAATAAACTGGCTTAACGTGAGCTACGTCTTCGTCATTTTGAATTTCTGGTTTTACTCAGCCACCGTTTGTTACTATCATACGAGTTACATCCAGATTTGGCAAGACATTACAGTGCACATATTTCAATGCATAATCAAAAAATTTATACCACAGTTTTGTAATAAACTGTTAACCTGTACATCAATTAACTGGATTACTGCAACCAGAATGACACCCTTTTCCGTGTAAAGTGTATTTAAAATCCGACATGTTTTTGCTTAACAGTCACCTTCAGGGATAACAGCAATATCATAGAGAGATCCTTAAGGCTACTTAGTATTAAGACAGACATAAAAAGTAAGCAAAGGAGGGAGACAGCCTTGTGTATGGAGACAGACTGCATACGGAAGGCTGAACACGTTCGCTCTTTGCAGTACAAATATCACAGGAAGGCGGGATGTGGGATGAGCCACAACACTGTGCGTCAGCACCATATACAGGCTGGAGATTGACGTCGTGGAGGAAACCTTCCACCTCACTACGACACAGTGCCAACAGCACTTCTTGTTACACAGTTCGGGACACTCAGCTCTAGAGAACTGAATGGCTTTCTGTACGACATTGCGGAAACCATTAATTGAAGATCTGTATATATCTATATATGTATATACAAATAAATGACGCTTCGAAATGTGATCTAGAAGGAGATGGATACTGATCAACGTGCATATCATTAAATTTTACATTTCAATACTCTATTTCTTTTCTTAAAAATATATTTTATCGCTCTCATCTGTGATCATGTAGATACGTATCCTACTTTATCTCCTTCACCTGTTTTTATATTTAGCTTAAGCAGTGTCTCTGAGCCCCTACCTACGTTACCGGTGTTACCCCTGAAGGTGCTGTCAAAAGGAAACGGGTTGCGTCGTAAGTACAGATCTCACGTGTAATGTCTGCCTTTGGTTATATTATTTCATTGTGCGCCCTACCTGAAGTCGAGGAAGACGATCTGTAGTACAGGCTGTGAAGTATAAAGACGCATTCTTTCATTCTAATTTGTTCAAATTTAATCATATCGAAAATCATTTTAAACAAAAGTTGAAGTTTGCAGCAGCGTCAGTACCTCAGATTCCTAAAAAAATTAAAGACACCCTATAACTTGCTATGAAGACATAGAGGGGGAGTTGGAGTATATTTGCGTGTATATCCTCTCTTTAACCTCTGCAATAGACGGGGTGGGTGATCAAAGCCACACCCCAGCCGCTTTATTCGAGAGTTTGTTGGAAGTGAAATATCCGACCGGATACACACAACTTCCAAACCTTGAAGTTCATTTTATCACTTGAAGCCACGATTCATACAAATAACCGATTTGGCTGCCCTTATCCATTCGAGAACGTAAAAGAATTTTGAGAACTTACTAAAAAAATTCGAAACTGACAATTTGCATGAAATATTAAAGGAAATAATGCAAATAATTCTTATGTAGTGCATTTAAGAATACCTCCGGCTAGGGGTCAGTAAGCGTCTCCTTTTGCAGACGTAACTTAAAGTATCTGAGACGAAAGCCATTGGTTTTACATGATTCTGAAGACAATATCTACAATAGTTACGGCCAACACCTCTTAACATTTTGACTGCCACGTCTCGTAGTTTCCCGCCTTCTTGGAGCACTCCTTTGCGTACGACGCCGAGGAATCCCTCCCCTAGCACATCTCCAAGAAGCAGATTCTTTGTCGGGATCTCCCACTTGGCATCGAGATAGGGTTCGCAATCCACAGAGCTGGAAGTTTCTCTTCCTGCAGACGGTGTCTGGAAGGGAAATTAACTACTTTAATATTACCTCAAATTGGCATTACGTTTATTTGTCTGTGTCTTTATATTTTAAGGATCTGTGGCAACTGCAAAGTGACGGGATGATAGCCATTTTATTTCTTTCAGTACTCGAGTATTTCTTTTCGTCATTTAAACCTACAGCAGAGTCCTGGCGCCTAGTCGGTCGTTACGCTGGACTTCTCTTTTTGAAAGTGTTGGGGGCGGATCTGAAAAGGCCAGGTGTCGAAACTAACCGCCCATCTGCAGCTAGTACCTATACTGTGAAATTGTGGGGCTTTATTTCCGTAACTTTCACACTTCCTCTGAACCAAGCTCACTCAATCCGTAGCTCGCAGGCAACATACTTCCAGCGACAGAGCCTTATGTAGCTTGAAGACTGAAAATTGGAATGAGAAGTGGTCTTTCAAACATTTCCTTGGCAAAACCAAGACATAGGGTCGAAGCAGCTTTGAAAACTCATAAGCAGTTTATTTATGGAGATACAAATTACACTGATAATTAATTTTGTAAAAATGTGCTAAAAATATTGGCACCGTACCTTAGGTTGTGAAATACATTTTTCGTAATTTTTTCTCTTATTATCAGCATACTATGACAAGTGGGAACCTGTGACCGCGGCATGGTGCGTCCTCAGGTTGCGGGTGGAGGAACGGCCTTCAGTTGTGGAGGGTAGCTTCGAATACATTGATTAAGCAGTCTCTGACAAAATTCAAGGGGTAGTACTCCAGTCTGGGGGCGGGCGAGAAGCTAAAAAATCTTGACCTTAAAAAATTACTATCTTAAGAAATATCTTACAAGGCCTCGTACCTGCACTTATTCTTTGGTACAACCTAAGCACCGAAGAAGGGATAGGTGAAGACTCAAAGTGCTGTTTCTGTGCGGAATTTGAACAAGATTTCTATCATTATGTATTGATTAAATACCAGCAGCACTAAGACAAAAATTTAATGCGGGTAACGGAAATTACTTCCTAACAAAATAAGCCCCAGTACCGTTTTATCCATCCGCATCTAAGCAACCAATCTCCTGTACACAGTTATGTACTATACCGTTACTGCAACTGAAGTTTAACAGAACTACGTTTCTAAAAGTTTCTAAGTACACCTCTTACATTCATGTATTTTAAAAGTAGTTTCACGTTTATATTTCTATTTCAATTAACTTAATGTTTTTAACAGAAATTTGCAGCAGCACAAGGATCCAGCACAAAAGAACGCCTACAATTTGACCATCTTTTACTCATTTTATATTTTTAACACTGTCAGGTTTATGTTTGTAATTATACTGTCAAAAGAGTCCCTTAAGAAAATCTCAGTAGGGAGTCGAAGCACGCTGGACTAACTTACAGTGACTTAAATTTAAGATATCTAAAACAAAACAAACGATTGCATTTGTTATTTGAGTTTTGTATGTTTGATCAGTAAAAATGCAGCTTATGAGTAATATAAAATCTACTCTCTCCTTTAATACTAAGTAGTACCTCGAGTTTACGAAATTTCTGCGGTTCTTTCCGCATAGTTTAATAATGTCTTTGTTTCCAGTACATCGAAGTCTGTGCACACAACTTCCAGTTTTCAATTACACTCGGAAACTGTAACGTTGTTCTAGTGTTTTTCTCTGCAGCAAAAAATTTCATTTCCCTCACAGACTGCTGAAGTATATTTTGCAATACTGTAGATAATAAGTAATCACAGAAGTGTTACCCGATCCCAGTGGCCACGACGTCTAAGACCTAGGTCTGCGGCCGAGCGTTTGCTGGGATCATTGGTTCGAATCCCACCGGGGGTATGGATATTTGTCTCTTCTGAGTGTTCTTTTGTCAGGTACAGTTTTCTGTGACGGGATGATCCCTCGTCCAGAGGAGTCCTACCGAATGTGTTGTGTGTCTGAGTGTGACCAAGTGAAAATAAACAACCTCAACATCTGCGGTGAGTAGGCAGAAGAGGTAAGGACTACGGAAAGAAAGTGAAGTATTATCTTGTACGAAAGACTTACTAATTGTGCACCTAAGCAAAAGTGAAATTATTACGAACTCATCAACCTGTGAAATATTCTCTGGCTATAATCCGCGTCAGTCCGGGATGGAAGTTGAATGTTTTGACAACAGTCCTCTCTCCATCATCACGGATTTGAAGTCTGTACTTATATGGCTGATCGTCATAGATCGCATCACGTTAAGTCGCCGTGAAAACATCACGCCTTAGGGCAAATTGTTGTTTTGCCCATACCTAATATTCAGTTCTGGAAAATACTTTTGTAACTTCAAAGTACATTATTTTTGCAGTATATTGATTTTACTTACTTGAGGCTTTCAGGGAGATTGTGACCTCTCCGAAGACACTCGTTAATTTGGGAGCGTGCGGGAGGAAATGTGATGTAAATAATGTCAACATACAGCAAAAAGTAATGTACTGTGTTGGTACAAAGGGACTGTACAAAATTCTGTTTATTGCATTTGTGTAATTTCCTCTGTCGCAATATATTTACTTACCTCAATGACCTGACCTTCCTGCCTGCGACTGAAGAGTTTCCCATTGCGATGGAGCAAATAGATACAAAAGCTTGCAACGCCGATGATCACTGTGGGCAGCAGTATAACCAGCAGTAGGGTTTCTGCATTCCACGAATTATCTGTGTTATTAGCAAACAATATTACCAAACGCTATATATATAACCCTAAAAAATAACACTTCAGCAATAAGTTACTGTCTGCTTAGGAAGTTTCCCTGGTTCTGTCAGGATTAGTACTAATAGCCATTAAAGATTCCAATCGCTGTGAATCGGCAGCGTTCATAGAAAAAACACACTCTTGTACTTTATAGGTTTTATGGAGTGTTTTACTTAACCTGGGCCTAATTGTATTTCGTGAAGTAAAGAAATAATTCGCAGGAGCGAAGTGCCTCCTTTTGTAATGTCAAGCAGCCCAGGAAGAATGTAAATATCATCATATTGGCACAATAACGCCATTTTCCACAGTGCAACGTTGTATTTGTTAATAATATTTTGAAATAAATTGATGCTTTGTAATTATGTGCATAATACGTAGAAGTCACTAAATGTAGGTAGTTAAAATACGTACTAACATTTGTGCAAGTGTACTGCGTGACTTTGAAGACGAGTTTCTAAAAGTGAATTGGCATTATTTTTTCCGTTTTCTGTATAATATTTTTAACTTACTTCTTTTATAATAAGTGGAGAATTTTCGCTTAAGTAGTGTAATTTACAGACACTGACCTGCCAGTCCCATTCTGAATGAGTTAGTAAGCATCGTTGCACAAATTTAAGGGTGATTATGTGCATCGAAACAAAGAGAAATTTCATGTGTACATTGTCCTGTAAAGGCCCTACATTCGACTAATTGTTCCGTAGTTTCTACACAGCCGATACTTCGGCACGAGTAGGCATTGGCCAACGAGTTTCGCAGCAAAGTGCATTTAGCATTTTTTCATTTCTTCTTTCCTACAAACTGAAAATACAGGCTTCCTTTTTGTTGGAGTAATTATTTTAGAGAAGACGCTTTTTATGAGAGAAAAATAGTTACTTTAACCATAACTCTGAACAGCAGCAACCCATAAGAGTGCTTTTAGCGCAAGTCCACTTAGGTTTAAATTATGCACGCTAATGTATGAAGACGGTCGAAGGCTTCCGAAACATGTAGAATGCAATTTTAGGTTTAATGAATAAAACTTCTTGTGTTTGATGACAATGTATAAATTACTACCAACATGTCACAGTCCAAACGGCGAATTCCATCACTTACACGTAACCGCTATTGTGTAGGAACGCATTTTGAGCTAAGATTTGTCTGTAGCAGCTTCTCACAAAATCCACGAGAAATGTTCTTAAATTTCTTACAAAAAGTTAGACTTCTGTGGTTAGGCAATGAGCCATTAGCCATTATGGAACGCTTACATTCCATGCATGATACTCTTCACCGCATTTATTCTTACAGCCCAAGAATTCTTGGACAGCATTAATCCTGCGCAGTTGTTAAGTCGAGACAGTCTACTACTGCGTGCTCCCTGCACTCACCTGATTTCAGTCCGATGGAGTTTCACATTTTAGTACAGATCGGTTTTGGCAAGTCCAAACGAGTTGTTAACCTGGAAAGGCGTCTTTTCCGGATCTGTGTTTATATGTATTTCTTTGGGTGTTTCATTCTGCAGAACGTAACGTTCTACCTGTAATTTCTTCAGACCTTATGTCATGCATGATAGAAGAATCTTATGTCAAAGCTTAGTTATCCAATAAAACTTCCACTGACAAATTTCTTTTCTGTTAATTTAAAAATTCAATACGGTATATCACACCTCTCACCTGCGTACGAAGGAGGAAGGAGAGACGTCGCATTCTTGTTGATCATGGCGGCTTCTCTGCGTCCAGCCTCGGATGCCGCAGTCCTGGACACCTGTAAAGACCGATCCAACTGAAACGAAGTGGAAGTTACTGACGTAGAGTCCTGTTAAATTATAAATTTTTCAAACAGTGTAAATCCATAAAATTCAGAGTCCTCCTTTGTGTACTCTTCAGTTCATTCTAGCCATAGTATATTGAAACAGTAATCTAAATGCCATAATAAATTAATGTTACAAAATTGGGCATGTAGAATGAATTATCTGTCTCACTAAACATGACATTATGTGGCGTGTGGAAAATTGCACTCACTTCAACGACCCTTAAAGTAAAATTGCAATAATTAATTCCGATTTTTGCAAGGGATTTTGAATACCTAGGCATTTCACACAGTTTTCACGTAAACACTTTTATTTGCACGGATAGTATTCAAATCTTTCTTCATTGCAACCGAAGCACTTCTAGGGGCGTCTGGTGTGATCGTCGAAATGGCATCGCCATTATTTTGCGTAGGTCTTCAGTATTAACAACACGACCCATATACCCAGCGTTTTTTATGTAGCTCCACGAGAAAATCTCTGTAGGAGTTAAAATTTGTTAAGAGCAGCAGACAAGCAATCCGCCAGCCACAACCGAACTAACGTCCAGGAAAGTGCGTATTAGAAAAATATTTTTCGGAAAGAGAATGCCTATCCAATGAGGAAGGGACACTCAGTGTTATGATCATGTAAGTTCCTCCATCTGACATTTTACTTCTGTCAGTCCGTCTCATGTTCTCTCATGACATGTGGCTTTTAGAGCCTTATATCACAGTGGTGTGAGGGTTTGTCCGTGATGGCTTGAAACTGAAATTCGTCATGGACATCTCACCACAGTGCGCCCAGAAAGTGACGTTATTTTAACCAGAACACTGTCAATCATCTGGTGTTTTATTACTTATTGTTTTACATTTTTCCCCTGAAGATTGTGCGTCTGAACACCGAAACACTTTGAGATACATTTAAAATTCTTTATTAAGATCATTATTTTGTAGTTTTGATCGTTTTGTTTGTAGTTTGGCACGAGTTGGTGTTTGATCATATATTTTCAGTGACGTCACGTGCACAGTATGGACCGTATTGCGTGATTGTAGGAGTTCCTATCTGCTTCCAAAATCACACCCCCACACATCACAAAGCCTTCAGTGCCAGAGGTAATGATGAACCGGCAAATACTGTCTGTGGCAGGGAGAGTTTTAATCAGGAAAGCCGAGACCCAAGAGGATAACTCAAAGAACTCAAACGGAATTGATAGGATAAATAAATGCCAGTCAAGCGCTACAAGGAAGAAGAAAAGAGGTTGAGCAGAAGGAGGAAGTGATAGGAGCAGCAACATTAAAGTTCAAAGGCGTCCGCTTATTGGGAACCGATAGACTGCTGGAAAACTTTATCAGGAAGGTAATCCATATCCCGGCCAAGAAGAACATAACACACAGTAAAACCACCAGGATATGTTTCAGTGCCAGAACTTTACAGCATAGCCTATAGTTTGAATTCAGAAAATTACGTACGAATAGAGAAGTAAGACGGAGCAATCCATACAGGCTAGACTGCAGAACATGTTCCATATTTATTTGTATGTCAAGCAGACCGATCTGCAACGGCGGTCCGCAGTACTGGAACGTGTCGTCGGACCAAATTTCACGATTCTGAGGTACTATTCAGGACTTCCTGTTGCAAGAGCGAGCACTTTAAAGAAGCCTGCAAACAATTTCTGCAAAGAAGATGAACTCAAACTGAGTGGATCACAGAATCCTGCAGATTTCTACATAACTCTGACACAGTTAAAAACAAGCGACTGGGATACCACGTTGAACGGAGAAAAGAATATTCAGAAGAATGGGAAATTTCCTTAATTTTAACCTACAATTGTTCAGTAAGGCGAGTGTAACTGCAAATTAGCTTCACACTTTGTTTCACTAAGGAGCCAATGATGAATGTACACAGAAATCCTTGTCATTCGCGTGGTTTACGTTCTTGAAAAAAATACAAACCTAAAAACGGAATGCTCGAATATAGTACTTTGTGGGCAAAATGGGTTTAGGGATGTCATAGGAAAGAGAAACGTGATAATATGTAAATTACTTTTAATACACATGAAAATATTTGCTGGTGTTTGTTATAACAACATGGTTTTCGTCTGTAATAATTGTCAGTGCAATCAGAAGACGTAGTGCGTGGCGGAGGGGCAGAGAGATGTCTTTGTGCAGAAAGAGATGATTGCTTTGTGTGCTCCTGCGTGTTATTAACTACGTAATATCTTGCATTGCGTGATGACGGCCTCCGTCTTGTGCCTAAATTTCAGGCAGTCAATGAAGTTGACGGTATGTTATCAGTCATCGACAAAGTAATCCGCCATCTGGAGTCCTTTCTTCAGAAGGCTAGTACTAAAGTGAAGACCTTGGACACCAGCGTCGTTTCCTTCCTTACCTCCTAATTCACAGACTACTCTCAGCTGTTTAATGCGGCCCTTATTTAACGCAGCATTATTTTTGTGTACCTATTTCGACTTGTCATTGGGATTCCGTATCGTGGATGTTGTCACGCCGGAAGTCTGTCGGTTCCAGTCTTGTTGAGGAGTGGTAAGGTGGTGATGTAGTTTCCCAGTAGTCAAGACGAACCGAAATATAAACTTAAACAAACAGTTTATCACCACAATGATATAACATAGAACCAGCAATGGCTATAAATTTCCCACACTGAGAAGCCTGCGTGTGTGACTGTGAAGTGGTAGCAATCAGGGGTTGGCTTCCTGCGTTTTATATACGTGTTTCCCAAGCCAAATCCCTGACGAAGTTGATAAGTGTGTCACAAACACTAGTTTTCTCTGATATCGGTATTCTTCCTACATGAGACAATTACAGTTGTCGGACTTGGGACGGATGTCCTCATAGTGTTTATTCTCGTTTTGATTTCCACTTCTTCAAGCAACAATCCTCAAATTAACATGAGAGGAATACCGAGTTGTGACGCACACTGTTAAAACTTTGAAACTTCACAATATTCATTTCTGGTTACAAAGTTACAGCGGGGTCTGAAATACAAAATGATTGAAGAAAACCTTCAATAAAACCCAAAAAAATGATATATAAAACTTTCCTAGGCAACAGTATGAGAACATAACATAACTTGGACATCTTTGTCTTCCACACTTGGGAATACTTCTCCTGGAAATTTACGTTCTCACTCGAGTATGTTCCTTACTTCCTTTTGCTGGTTGGGCAGTCGTTAATTGCTCCAGTCTACAGCTTTTGCAGCGGCCACCAAGAACCGTGGACATAAGGTCATCTCCGTACTTGCAGTGTGTAATGTGCAGTCAATTATGCCGTACGATTTCCAACATTAATTGACATTAATATATCTTTCTTAATCGCATTCACGATACTGCGGGAAGCGCGACGAATCTAGTATTTCCTGAAAGTTGTGATGAATTCTTGCTTGAGCGTTGCAGGAATCAGGTGGTGGTGTCAGACAGGCACCCAGATTATATTTTCGGATGGGCGAAATGATTCTGTATATGTTCTGGGCCATTGACAAGGACATGTTTGAATTTGAACGCTACCGTACTGGACTTCAGGTACACAGTTTAATCCAGCCTTTACTGGACTGGTCTTCTACCCCACACAACACGACTGGCCTTACACTTAAGGTCTTATTTTTCCTTCAGACAGGGGGATCACGGCACCATAAAGAAGCAAGTTTTCCACTTGACGGTGCATTGGTCTTAACTTTTTTCTCCTTATTTCTTCGTTTTTCTTCGTAAGGCGAATTGCTTTTGTAATGAATGAGTAAGGACCCATCCCGAATTTTAATAATTCAAACGGAGTACTTGTCAGCCGCCAAGGATATTCACCTGTCAATCAGTATAAAAGGCCACCTAAGAAAAAATCAGCTGAGTACGGCAGTTAATGACCACGGGTTGCCGCACGCACAAATATGCGAGAGGCAACACATTCTGGCGTAGTTGCGTACTCAATTTAAGAGAGTGCCTTGAGGTAAACGCGTTCAATAAAGTTCCATAGTTGCGGCAAGACGCTTCGAGTTCCTGATACGAGCAGTCGACGACATGAGAAATTGCAGTTTCTGTCTGATATTCCAAGGTACTTGGCGTTGTTGAATTTCTAAGTATCTTGAGTGATTTACTTATTGCAACGAGCACTTTGGTATTTAACAGTTTGGAAATTACACCTATAAATTCCAAATTACGAATAACGCGGTAACGAAATTCTGTTACAAGTCTGGCGAGCAACTAACTTATCTACTGGTGGCATTCCCTCCCTCCCTATTGTGTTTTATTGTAACCATTGTATCCATCTAATTTTGTACAGTAATTCTTGTGTAAATATTATTACTCATATTATCCATCATTTGCGCAGTCTGCACTTCCTCCTAACCAGTTGGAATTCCCGCACCGCTAACAGAAGTACTGCGTTACCAGTGGACAGAGGCCAGTGTTTCTCCTTTTGCTTTCCCTATCTTTGATTTACCGTAGGGACCTGGGATTGTGATGTTCGGCAGTTACCGATTTCTGCCTTAGGATTTGTTAAATTGGTTGGCGGCAGCATACCAAGTTTACGTGGATCCAGTAAGTGCCCCTCGACACCTGCCAGTAGCACCTCCCTTCCTATTCCTACTGACCCGGGTTACCGACCTCAGGACCGGAGGCACTACACTTTTTTAGGCTAAATCGCAATGTCGTCCGAGAGCAGCCATATTTGTATCATCGTTTAACTTAACCAGTACCTTCTTTTTTCTATTAGAGGCACTACTTTACTTTTCCTTATATTCTTAGGCTGTTCAGAAGCACGTATGCCGTCCTGTCCGAGCATAATTTAAACAGGAAGGAACTAAAGAATTCTAAAACTGTAAAAACTACTGTCGAAAACTCCTGTCTTCCGTATGGCACAATATTTAGGTAGCTGCTGGGAGAAATAAGAGGCCAGGTGTGGTTCGTGTAACTTATCTCGTGTACGGAGGCGCGACTGCGAATGAGAGAGGCGCTCACACAACAATGTGCTAGAGTTGATACAATAATCCTACCGTAAACAAAGGAAAGTGGCACGCATTCCTGTGAAAGAGGAGTGCCTGCTGTTGTGAAATGGCGAAGGAAGAATTTCGCCAAGGTCTGACGGTTCCTCACCGCACATACTGGGACGACAAAGACAGAACACGGCCCCGCAGCGTCGTCTAGTACCCAGTTCTAACGGGTGTTGAGAGCTCAAGAGATTTTGCATATAATATGGATATGTCGACACACACACATGCATGCACGCACGCACACATACATATATGTACACACACACAACTAACTACATCAACGTCTCAAATTTAACTTACCCCATCGACAGATGTTTCTTCATCATCGTTGTCACCAGGGGAATTATCTTCGTCATTAACTGTAATAAATCAGAGGGAATAAGATGAAGGTTGCAGCACCGGCTTTGCCCAGGAAACGGTAACATCGTGCTTCGACAACCCAACCGGTTTCACCTTTACTGACACATTTTCTGGCTTCGGTGGGACTGTAATATTTCAAACGTGACACTCAGAGGTTAACATTCACGTAACAATGCAAACAAGAAAACACATAAAATATAAAGCAGATGATTAATGCTAATCCCATGAATTTATTTAAATAAATTTAGCAGTTGGTGACTTAAATTTTAAAAATTAATTAAGAATACATTTAAGCTTATAATTCGTTGCGCGTGCGGTTCAGAAGTTCATTCTCCAATTACTCTGTGAAATAAGTTTGTGTGGTATTTCGTTACCACTGCATATGTTCTCCTACCAAGTCTCTACTCGTAGGATTGTAGTGTCTAACATACCTATACAACACTCTTCTTTTAATTTGAATGTATAACTCAGTTAAAGCCAATACGGCTGAAAGAAAATGAGGTGCACCTTGCATTCTCAGTGTGTCTGTTTATAAAACTTATAGGTTACAACTATTCGTTTGATTCTGTCGCCATATATTTGTGTGATTGCAGTGTCTACTCGTAGGACTTAAGTAACTTTGCTGTATGTAATAAAATTGTCGGGGAAATGGTGTAGCTTTAGTCTAAAGTAGATGGAAATATAATATAATTTACGGATATAAGACTCAAATTATTTTCATGCTAAATTAAATTTCATTGCTTTCTTTTACTATGAAAAAATACTAGGTCAAAATATCTACCTACGAATGTGTAAGTCATGTTATCGATTTTTTATGTGACTTAAGAAACTACAGCATTCATATCTTATAACTCTAAAAGGTAGTTTTTCTACTTTATATAAAGATGTCTCCCTCAGTCCACATAAAGGACATTGCAGCAGATGTATATGAAGAAGCATTGTGAAGGCAAAATTTCATGAAATATTTTCATGCTGAGAGTTGTGCCACCTGTACCAACTGTGGTTGAGGGGAGCTTAAGAATGTTTCACTGAATTATTTGTTGAGTTGCGATACGGTTCACTATTTTACGTTTCAAGGCCCTGTCAATCAGAATCGGTCTAATAAATAAGTAGTTATTTCTGGTCAGTAGGGAATAATTGTGCATAAATACTGCTTTCATACTGCGAAATAGAGACACAGGTGTAATTTTGTGCCTATTTGAAAGGAGGGATTAATTTGGTTGCCAGCTGTAGTGTATTCTGCGCCGTCCCAAATTCTTCTAATGTATGTCGCACTCGCAAAGACAAAGACTAGAACTGGCCACAGACATTGTCCCTGTGCATCAGTTTGATAACCCCATTGGAAACAGAGTTTATGTATCGTACTTATGAAGCTATTCAGAATAATGCAGTAGCGTCCCGATTTATATTTAGACTATTTTTACAGAGACCTTTAAGGGAAGAACCTAGAACGTTTTCTGTTTTCCAAATTTTGAGGTTCCTGTATATAATTCTGATAACAAACACTACGTACAAATGTGAAATCTGAGAAATGGGTAGCAGGTAGCAGGGATAGAAGGAACTTTGGAGAGTCAGGTACTGTGTTTTCGAAATTTTGTAGAGAGTGTTACATAAACTTTTTCGAATTTAGAACTCCAGTCTACGATAGGAGTAGTGTGACTTGCTTAAGTGAACTTTACTAAATTTTATTGTGGAAAATTGAGGTAGATAATAAATTTTGTGAGCGAGTAGTTTGGGAATCTAAATTCGAAGTAATATTTGTATTCGCTTTGAGAAATCCTGCTTCTTGGCTCTACTCCCTCCATGACACCCCCACGCTGGAATGCGAATGTCCCAACGAGACACGCAGAGACGTCGAGCTAGTGGGAACCGGTTTGCTGCGACGTCCACCTACGAGCCGTCTGCGAAATGAACTGTTGACCCTAAGTGTGGGCAGGACTTTTAAGTCAGAATACCTAGATGAGACAAGCAAGATAATCGTGCCCAGATTAGAGGCAAGGTTCCTGACCAAAGACCACCAGCTATACATAAGGCGAAAGTTGACTTTTGCCCTCCTCTCCCAGGTAGAGTAAAGTCTGTCCGCCGTGCCTACAGGCGGAGGCGTGGATGACAGCCTGAGGACTCATTCAGTCCCTTCACAAGGACTGGTGCAGGAGGCGTTAAAACGCAGGTGGCAGCGAAGCGAGGGACTGAACTCGTGGGTTACAGTTTGTGTCATCCTCCTACAGACGGTCCAGTTTCTCAGTGTGAGCAGGATCCTTTACCGTGCAGTGAGAGGTGCCAGAAGCACACTTGTAACAAGGGCAGAGCCAATTCGGCACCAGCAACACGATCACGCGGGCTGACTCGTACTGGGAGTTCCGAAACCTCTCAAAACAAGAAGCCAGTGCGGTTAGACAACTCTCCAGACGTTGTGTACCCAGAGTCTAGCGGTGACGTTGCCACAACACACGGCCCGCATTCCAGTAGGGCAAGCGATAACACTGCTGCAGCGGTTGAGAGCGCGACGGCGTTATGCACGGTACACGGGCAAGTACGTGCATGTGTGAGTGCAAAATAAGGACGGAAAGTACAAATATGTGATACTTATGTCGTCAGGATTCTAAGAAAATTATGAAAAACTGTGCAGCACAAGGAATGGGCCATGTGTGTAATGATATATTTCCGTAGTAACGTTGTAATTTCTGTTGCACTTATTTAATTTTTGTAATATTTTGGTTATAATTGGTATTTTTGTACTTGTACAAATTTTAGGGAAAACGTGCACATTTTACGGTGCGGGGGATATAGTAACAAGCACCCTTGAGGTCACCGCCCCCTAAAAGCGGTCATTTAATTGGGGTCAGCACTTCACCCGGCAGCTAGGGGAGGTGATGTGACCTGGCATTGTACCGAGAAACATATTCTTGATGTTTTTGAGGGATTCTGGCAAGAACAGAGCTAGAGTGAGCTGAGCACGAGTAACGACTCCGTGGTGGGGTCTTTGTGAGATTTTGGAACTTAGGGGCTGGCGTGCAGCCGAACAGTCCAGAGGAGAAGGCCGAATGGCATTCCTGGAAGACTGCGTGTAACTTTGATCTGGGTTTTCGCATCCAGCAGGGAGTTCCCAAGGGGTGAGTACACACTTATTTTGTATGAAGAGAGAGTAGAAGAACTGACACACGGTTCGGATTGAGGAAATTGTGATTTTCCATCTATAGGATCCGGCGCTCAGGGGAATATTAGCAATATTAGTAAACTTTGTGTTAAGTGGGTAACTGGTTACTTAGCTAAAGTTCAGAAATTATTCTCATTGTATGTTGTCCTTGCACGTAAATGTTATTTTATAGCTTCTCAGCTATTTGATATCGTAACTCATTATCCAGGTACGTGGTTGGTCGGCAGGGAGCGCTCTTTGCCCTTCCTAAATCCACGTTCCGAAGAGGGTTAGCATCCAGTAGCCGTTACCGCAAAAAAGGGCAACGCTAGCTTACCACGCACCTACATCATAATATCGGTACTAATAATACGAACTCGTGCGTTGTGGCAGCTCTGCCAACGCTGTATACAGTTCTCATGAAGATTGCGGCTTGTCAAGGAAAAGCCCGGAGCTCCGGCAGGGTTGTACAGGGCGTCGAAACTGTACCTGTCGGTTGAGGGCCCTCGCCGTGAGACCCGGGCAACAACACTATAGCATACAGAGCGAGTAGGCATTCTGCAAACGAGTTTCACAGCAAAGTGTATTTGGCATTTCTTGATTTCCTGTCTAATACTAACGGACAATACAGGCTTCCTCACTGTTGGAATAATTATTTTAGAGAATACAGCATTTAGTAGAAAAAGTAGTTACTCGTACTTTACTGATAAGTTTAAGAAGCAGCAAACCATTAGAGTGCTTTTAGCGCAAGTCCACTTAGGTATAAATTATGCACGTTAATATGTGAGGATGATCGGGGGCTGCAGAAACATGTAGAATGCAATTTTAGGTTTAATAAATAAAACTTGCTGCGTTTGATGACAATGAATAAATTACTACAAGCTTGTTACAGCCTAAACGGCGAATTCCATCAATTACACGTAACCGCTATTGTGCAGGCACACATTTTGAGCTAAGATTTGGCTGTGGCAGCTTCTCACAAAGTCCACGAGAAATATTCTTAAATTTCTTACAAAATGAGAGGTTTCTATTATTAGGCAATGAACCATTAGCCATTGTGAAACGTTTACACCCTTGTAAGATACTCTTCAACACATTTATTCTTACAGCCCACGAATTGTTGGACAACATTAATTCTGCGCAATTCTTAAGTCGAAGAAGTCTACTACTGCGTGGTCCCTGCACTCACCTGATTTCAGTCCGATGGAGTTCTACATTTTAGTACAGATCGGTTTCGGCAAGAAAAAATGAGTTGCTAAGCTGGAAAGGCGTCTTTTCCGGATCTGTGTTTATATGTATTTCTTTGGGTGTTTCAATCTGCAGAACGTAACGTTATACCTGTAATTACTTCAGTCCTTATGTCACACATGGTAGAAGAATCTTATGTCAAAACTTAGTTTTCAAGTGAAACTTCCACTGACAATTTTCCTTTCGGTTACTTTAAAAATTCAATACGGTATATCACACCTCTCACCTGGATCCGAAGTAAGAAGGAGAGACGTCACATTCTTGGTGATCGCGGCGGCTTCGCTGAGTCCAGCCTCGGATGCTGCAAACACGGAAACTTCTAAATGCTGATCCAGTTCCAACGAAGTGAATGTTACTGACGTAGTTTCCTGTTACATGACAAATTTACAAACCGTGTAAATCCATAAAATTCAGAGTCCTCCTTTATATATTGTTCAGTTCATTCTAGCCATAGAATATTGAAACAGAAATTTAAATACTATAATAAATTAACGTTACAAAACTGGACATGTAGAATGAAATATCTGTCTCAATAAGTATGACATTATGTGGCGTGTGAATAACTGCACACACTTCAACGACCCTTAAAGTGAAATTATAATAATTAATACTGATTTTTGCAAGAGATTTTGAATACCTAGGCATTTCACACAGTTTTCACGTAAACACTTTTATTTGCACGGATAGTATTCAAATCTTTCTTCATTGCAACCGAAGCACTTCTAGGGGCGTCTGGTGTGATCGTCGAAACGGCATCGTCATTATTTTGCGCAGGTCTTTAGTAGTAATAACACGACCGGTACACCCAGCGTCCTTCATATAGCTCCACGAGAAAATCTCTGTAGGAGTTAAATATGTTAAGCGCGGCAGACAAGCAATCTGCCAGCCACAACCGAACTAACGTCCAGGAAAGTGCGTATTAGAAAAATATTTTTCGGAAAGAAAATGTCTATCCAGTGAGGAAGAAATACCCAGTTTTATGAACATGTAATTTCCTCCACCTAAAATTTTACTTCTGTCAGTCCATCTCATGTTCTCTCATGACACGTGGCTGTTAGAGCTCTACATCATAGTGGTGTGAGGGTTTACCGCCAAGGTAGATGAAATGTCCGTGATGGCTTGAACCTTAAAGTCATGATAGGCACTTCATCACAGTGAGTCCAGGAAGTGATGTGATTTTGACCGAAATATTGTCCATGATCTGGTGTATTTATGAGTTATTGTTTTATATTTTTCCCCTGAAAGTGGTTCGTCTGAGCACCGAAACATGTCAGGATACGATTAAAATTCTTTATTAAGGTCATTTTGTTTCTAGCGTTGTGCACGAGTTGGTGTTTGATTATATATTTTCAGTGACATCACGTGCACAATAGGGACCGTATTACGTACTTGTAGGAGTTTCTGTCTGCTTTCAAAGTCACACCCTCACACATGGCAAAGCCTTCAGTGCCAGAGGTAATGATGAACCAGGCGAATACTGTATGTGACAAGGAGAGTTTTAGTCAGGAAATCCGAGACCCAAGAGGAGAACTCAAAGAACTCAAACGGAATTGATAGGATAAATAAATGCCATTCAAGCGCTACAACGAAGAAGAAAAGAGGTTGAGCAGAAGGAGAAACCGATAGGAGCAGCAACATTAAAGTTCAAAGGCGTCCGCTTATTGGGAACCGATAGACTGCTGGAAAACTTTATCAGGAAGGTAATCCATACCGCGGCCAAGAAGAACATAACACAAAGTAAAACCACCAGGAGATGTTTCAGTGCCAGAACTTTACAGCATAGCCTACAGTTTGAATTCAGGAAATTAAGTACGAATAGATAAGTGAGACGGAGCAATTCATGCAGGCTAGACTGAAGAACATATTCCATATTTATCTGTATGTGAAGCAGACCGATCTGCAACGGCGGTCCCCAGTACTGGAACCTGACATCGGACCAAATTTCACGATTCTGAGGTACTATTCAGGACTTCATGTTGCAAGAGCGAGCACTTTAAAGAAGCCTGCAAACAATTTCTGCAAAGAAGATGAACTCAAACTGAGTGGATCACAGAATCCTGCAGATTTCTACATAACTCTGACACAGTTAAAGGTAAGCGACTGGGAAACCACGTTGAAGGGAGAGGAGAATAATCAGAAGACTGGGAAATTTCCTTAACTTTAACCGGCAAGGTTTCAGTAAGGCTCTTGTAACCGCAACTTGGCTTCACACTTTGGTTCACTAGAGAGCCAATGATGAATGTATAGAGAAGCCCTTGTCATTCGCGTGGTTTACGTTCTTGAAAGAAAAAAAAACATAAATCGGAATGCGCGAATATAGTAATTTGTGGGCAAAATGAGTTTAGGAATACCATAGGAAAGAGAAACGTGATAATATGTAAATTAATTTATAATACGCATGAAAATATTTGCTGGTGTTTGCTGTAATAACGTGGTTTTTCTTCGGTAATAATTGCCAGTGCACTCAGAAGACGTTGTGTGTGGCGGAGGGGCAGAGAGATGTCTTTGTGCAGAAAGAGATGATTGCTTTGTCTGATCCTGCATGATAGTAATTATTTAAATTCTTGCATTACGTGATGATGGCCTCCGTCTGGTGCTTAAATTTCAGGAAGTGTCAATGAAGTTGCCTATCTGAAATAAGTCATCGACAAAGACATCCGCCATCTTGAGTACTTTCTTCCGAAGACTGGTACTCAGGTGAAGACCTTGGACACCAACGTCGTTTCCCTACTTATCTTCTAATTCACAGACCACTCTCAGCTGTTTATTGCGGTCCTCATTTAAATCAGCCATATGAGAACATAACATTACTTGGACATCATTGTCTTCCACACTTGGGAATACTTCTCCTGGAAATTTACGTTCTCACTCAAGTATGTTCCTTGCTTCATTTTGCTGGTTGGGCGGTCATTATTTGCTTCAGTCTACAGATTTTCCAGGAGCAATTCAGAACCGTGGAGATCAGCTCATCTGCGGACTTGCAGTGTGTAATATGCAGTCAGTTATGCCGTACGATTTCCAGCATTAATTGACACTAATATGTCTTTCTTAATCGCATTCACGACACTGCGGGAAGTGCGACGAGTCTAGTATTTCTTGAAAGTTGTGATGACCCCTTGCTGAGCGTTGCAAGATTTAGGTGCTGTGTCAGACAGGTACTCAGATGGGATTTTCGGATGGGCGAAATGAAGATTCTGGAGATGTCCTGGGCTATTGGCAAAGACAAATTTGAATATGAATTTTACCGTATTTGACTTCAGGTACACTGTTTAAAACAGCCTTTACTGGACTGGCCATCTACCCCACACAACACGACTGGGCTTACACTTAAGGTCTTATTCATTTTTCAGACGAAGTGATCACGACGCCTTAGAGAAGAAAGTTTCGCATTTGATGGTGCATTAGACTTAACATTTTGTCTTCTAACGTTTTCATTTTTCTTCACAATGCTAATTGCTTTTTAGGCTAAACCACAATGCCGTCCGACAGCAGTCATATATAAGCCAACGTTTAACTTAACCATTACCTTCTTTTTCTACGAGAGGCACCAGTTTCTTTTTCCTTATATTCTTAGGTTGTTCATAAGCACTATGTCGTCCTGTCTGGACATAATTTAAAGAGGAAGGAACCAACGAACTCTAAAATCTGTGAAAACCACACGCGAAAATCTCTTGTCTTTCGTATGGCACAATATTTAGGTAGCTACTGGGTGAGATAAGAGGCCAGGTGTGTTTCGTGTAACTTATCTCGTGTACGCAAGCGCGACTGCGAAAGAGCGAGGCGCGCACACAATGAGCAACAGATGGTACAATAATCCTTTCTTAAACAAAGGAAAAGTGACACGCGTTCCTGTGAAAGAGGAGTGCCTGCTGTTGTGAACTGGCTGAGGAAGAATTTCGCCACGGTCTGACGGTTCCTCACCACACATACTGGGCGACATGGACAGATCACATCTCCGCAACTTTGGCTTGTACCTAGTTCTGACGGGTGTTGATATCTCAAGAGATTTTGGGTATAATAATGATAAGTCTTCACACACATGCACGCATCCACACACACAAACACATATATATATGCACACAACTTACTCCATAAACATCGCAGATTTAACTCACCCCTTCGGCAATTATTGGTTCAGTATATTCACTTCCATTTCGTTTATACAATCGGACGCAGAAATTTGGAGGTTGCAGCACCGGCTTTGCCCAGGAAACAGTAAGATTGTACTTCGACATCCCAGCCTGTTTCACCTGTACTGACACATTTTCTGGCTTCGGTGGGACTGTAATATTTCAAACGTGACACTCAGAGGTTAACATTTACATAACAATACAAACAAGAAAACACATAAAATATGAAGCAGGTAATTAATGCTAAACCCATGAATTTATTTAAATATTTTTAACAGCCGGTGACTTAAATCTTAAAAAGTAATTAAGAACACATTTAAGTTTACAATTCGTTGCGCGTGTTGTTCAGAAATTCATTCTCCAAATACTTTGTGAAATATGATTTTGTGGTATTTCGGTACCACTGCATACATTCTCCTCCCAGTCTCTACTTGTAGGCATTGTAGTGCCTAACATACATTTGGTTTTTATACTACGTTCTTATTGTAATTTGAATATATTCTTCAGCTTAAGCCAATACGCCTGAAAGAAAATGAGGTGCACCTTGTATTCTCAATGTGTCTGCTTATACAACTTTGTCCATTCGGTGAAAATATCTACCTACGAAGGTTTAATTCACGTTATTGATTTTTTATGTAACTTAAGAAAGCACAGCATACATATCTTATAACTCTAAACGGTAGTGTTCCTACTTTATATAAGGATGTCTCGCTCAGTCCACATAAAGGACATTGTAGCAGCTGTATATTGTGAAGCATTGTGAAGGCAAAATTTCATGAAATGTTTTCATGCTGAGAGTTGTGTCATGTGTACCAACTGTGTTGGAGGGGAGCTTATGAAAACTTCACTGAATTATATGTGGAATTGCGATACGGTTTGCTTGTTACGTTTCAAGGCCTGTCAATCAGGATCGGTCTAAAATGTAAGTAGTTATTTGTGGCCAGTAAACAATAATTCTGCATAAATACTGCTTTCATACGGCGAATTAGAGTCTTAGATATACTTCTGTGCCTATTTTAAAAGGAGGGTTTCATTGGCTTGCAAGGTATAATGTATTCTGTTTCGTCCCAGATTCTATTTTATATGTCGTACTTAGCAGTGGCAAAGACTAGAACTGGCCACAGACATTGTCCCTATGCATTCTTTCGGCTGGTGTCAATTCACGAAACTCAATACACGTGGCACAGTAAAGGGCACCAAAGAAATTGATAATGATGAATAA
>BLKM01000228.1:218880-313759 GCA_013340265.1 Coptotermes formosanus
GTCGGTTCGTTAATCCACTACAAACAGAACCTAACGCAATATTAGTATTTAGTTTGTCACAACATTTCATAGGGTGCGATGGGGGCAACTGAAACTTACGCCATATACAAGTATCAGGCTTGGGATCTGTGTGTATAATTCTTTGTAACTCAGTTTGAGATCCACATCCCTGGAAAGCTTGCATAAAATGCAATGAGCCTTTTGATTTTTGGTCATATTTTTATGAAATATCCATTGCATTCTTGGCTTCTATGTTAATAGGGAATACAATATGACCAGATCAAACAGCAATCGCGACGACCCGGAAATTTGTACGACACGTAATTAAGACTGTAGCCACTGCCCTAAATCAGAAGAGTTCCCACTGAGGCGGCAGTTTTTTAGGACGGTGCAAAAGGGCGAGGGTTTGAGAAGAGGGATGTAGCAGGCAGTCTACACCGGTTGTCAGGAAGGGTGATATTGACAATGGGGGAACGTGCATAAATAAAATAATTTGCAATAATAAGGGTCCCTATCACAGTTTTGAAAGCAATACACAAAATACAAGCTTTCATCATCTGAGATAACTTACAAGTCATCACCCAGACCTACCGTATCCCATGCTTTCCACTCGCTGTCTTCTCTGCTGCGATACGAGAGGACGAAAACTGGCTTGCCTGAACACTCCCACACAACGCTGAGCATAGTTGCCCCTCTGCAGTGAAGTTTGGGTGCAGAAGGGCCCGGTCCTTCTGCTGCAGACCTGCGGACTGTCTCACGAGTTCCAAGTACTGTTCTACATACTTACAGAGCACGTACAGTATACCTTTTTCACATTTTATATTGCTTATCGCGCGCATATTTATTACACAAACACCTGTCTAACCAATGCACTGTATTCAGTGTTCTTGCATTACACACTTACAGTATTTTTACAACTTAGTCCTACATATTTCTATCCTGTAGGATTATTATCAGGCACTCATTCAAAACTCAAAATTAAATAATTAAAATTTACCCACACAGCTTTGAAAGTAAGCGCTATATGTTGCAGAACAAGAAATAGATGGTTGGCATAAAGTTTTGCTTGTATAGTTCTCTGTGTTTATACAGAAAACGTTAAAAAGTTAAAAACATTAGATTAATCAAAACATATGTACAAGTGTAGCAAATTTTACTTAAAGATTAATTAAAAATTAATACATGTGTTTAAAATATTATATGGTAGAGCGATGGTTGCAATGGTAACTATATTACGTATACGTGTATTAGGAATTTTTGCGCTTTGTGGGTAAATATCATATAATTGTTCGTTGAATTTGTGTTTTTTGACGTACAAATATTTCTACTCGTGTTCTATGCGTAACTGGGTAGTGGTTTTTAGTGTGTTGTAACTCTGACGGCTGGATCCACTCACTTTTATGTTTATGTAGTTAGGTGATAACTGTAATTGCTTGCAAGTTTTGTTATACCAAATTGCTTGCACGTTTTGTTATACCAAATTGCGGCTTTCATCTTGTGTAACTTCGTTCTGACGTTCTTATAGAGATAAATTTCTTTTGCCTGTTTGGCATTGGCAAACTTTATATTCCTCATCCCCTGCTGATTATTATTCAGATACAACACCTGTCCAACTAATGCACTGTATTTAATGACTTTACATAACACATAGGTATGTAATATAATTACCACTGCAAGCATTGCTCCACGATACTATACTTTAAACACATCTATTAATTTTTTATTTTAAATTAATTTTTATGTAAATTTGTTACACCTATACACACATGGCCGATCCCAGTGGCCGCGCGGTCTAAAGCGTAGGTTTGCGGTCGCTCGCTTGCTGGGATTGTGTGTTCGAATCCCCCCGGGAGCATGGATATCTTTTGTGAGTGTTGTGTGTTGCAACGAGCTGAACATTTTTCAGAGGAGACCTACTGGGTGAGTGTGTGCGTGTGTGTGTGCGTGTGTGTGTGTGCGTGTAATTGTGTGTGATCTAGGAACCTCAACTATAAGGAGACGTAGGCCAGAGTTGGGCTGTTGCACTACAGGAAAAAATAAATACATTTTAATTAATCCAGTTTTTTTAACTTCTTAACTTTTTCAGTATAAACACAGAAATACACACAAGTAAAACTTTATGTCAATCAAATATTTCTTGTTCTGCAACATATAATGTAAAGGCTGTGTGTATAACTTTTACTCACTTAATTTTTAATTTCGAATGAATCCTTGATGTTGATCCTACAGCATCGAAACATGTAGGACTATGATACGAAAATATTTTAAGTGTTGTAATATAAAGACATTGAATATAGTGAGTTGGTTGGACAGGCACTGTATTGACTTTGTTTAAACTTTTTTATGGGAACTTTCTTCAAAGTATTAGTGACATTTTCTTTGAATTCCAGTAGGGTTTGTTATGGCCGCTGTGATTTATGTTATAACAAAGTACCTTTTTCAGTACAAGTCAGAACACATGAATAAGACTGAGAAAAAAATAATAAAAATCTCTGTATTGTTGCCTGTAAAACGCGTCAATTCGCAGTTACGCTCACACTGTGTTAGTTTGTGTAGGTTTAATCCGTATGCGTACCGTGTGTGTGTGTGTATGTATGTATGTATGTATGTATGTATGTATGTATATATGTATGTATGTATGTATGTGTGTATGTATGTATGTATATATGTATGTATGTGTGTATGTGTGTATGTATTTTCAAAGTGCCGCTGTATATAGCCCAATACGACAGTCTGTATTCTTATCACCTGTGCAATACCTGGCTCCAAAGCCGGTAAGTCACTTACGGCTGAAACCTGATGTGTAAATCTTACGTCATTATGTGTTACTGCAGCGACTGTTATCACAGCCGGTCACCCTCCTGCCCCGCCCACAACAAGTATCAGTTGAACGTACGCGCCTCTTGACTTGTTCAAGTACGCCTACCGTCTTCTTCAATGTCTTAACGTGCGTTTGCTGTATTGCTTTCCAAAGCGACTCTCGCCTGTTCCAACCTGGTACATCTTCAGACCGAGTGTGACCTTCACCTTCGACTCTCCAAAAATGTGAATGGCGGAACACCTGCCCTTAGGTGCTGCCGGCTTTTGTCGACACCCTTTCGGACTATCTGTGTAAGCCTACTCTCTGGAACTTGTGCTACATCGTGATTCCAGTATCACGCTTCTGTTCGTATCGTTGTTGTGGTCTGTATGGGATAGAGGGGAGAGAATGATAGTACAGAATTTAGTGTGCCTATTTGACGCAGCAAGATAGATTACTGCCATAAACTGTGTTTCTGGAATCTTATAGATTTTTACGGCCAAGCGTGGTACCGCATTAAGGGAATTGTAGAGCGCCGAGGAAGCGGTTGGGATTCCATGTGTTTGCGGTTTGCCTGTCAACTGCAGTCAACACTTAGAGAGCTACAAATAATATTTTGACGGAAAACGTGCCATGGACGAACCTTTACACTGGTATATCCCTGAGCCGGCCTTTGACCTGGCCGAAAGGAAGTTAACTTAAAAGTATTTTCGCATGTTTCTTCCTATGTTAATTATTTCCTCTTGCCACTGGCCTAAACTGAACGGGGGTTGCTTACAACACTATTGCAAATATTGCGTCCGTATTTTGTTTTCTGAAAACCTTGAAAGTTAAATAACTTTACCGTGTTGATTTATTACTAATCATTTTCACCCTTATACTTTATTTGTTGGCAAGCATAATTATTTTACTTTGTGGCAAGGATAATTATTTTAATTACACGCGTATATTCATAGACCTTATTTACCTGGACGGCTGCGAAGTTCACTCAGACAGGAACAGCTTTTCACACACTCTTTAGAATATGTCTGTAACATGAAACATAATTCCCGAAAGGATGTCAGGAGAGGTGTTATATTTTGTCAGTAGTGAAGAACAGAGTGAAAAGAAATTTGGCCAAAAGCTTCAGCTCCACTGAACGTCAAAACGCGCCGTCATTTGATAAAGTATGTGAACTAACGTGCTGCACAAATCAGTTAAAGTCACTTGTAATCGAGATATCCACGGCTGGGTTCCCGGTTGTGTAAGTGGGTGTACTGTCTAAGATTTGTTTCGGGCAGTGACGCTAAGTGACGTGTTGGAAGTTTACTCTTATTTCGCAGGATCACAATGCCTTCATTTATATGCGGCAGATAAAGGCACCTGCTGGTAAACACCTACCACAATACAATGCCTTCATACAATCACAATGCCTTCATACGCGGCAGATAAAGGCGCCTGCTGATAAACACGTACAATACATGACGTCACCAACAATTAGACTGCAGGCTTAACCTTCAGCATCGTGAAAGATTCAAATTCCACATAAAATTTACGTCCTTTCCCAGTCCTTTTTCAGGCCAATGTCGAAAAAATATTTACCTAGAAATTGTGACGGACACTTTATTTTCACTTTTCTGTTCGGCCGACAGCAGTATTTCTAAGCAGTGTGGGTTACGTAAAACCATCCTCTAAAGTAGCAGTCCCATAATCCACGAGTTTACCTACAGGCAGGGCATACATCTGTCTTCTCTCATTTTTGGGCACCGTGAAGACAATTTTCTTTGGATAACGTAATATTTCTCTTTAACAATTTTAAATTACTAACCCATAACTAAACAGAAGTTCTCTGAATCAGCCATATTAAGTGATCAGTGCTTATTTAAATTGATGTTCATTAATTTAATTGCAACAACATTTTCAAGACGAGTATTAAACATGATTATGAACGTCCAGGTGACTATCCAGCTCGCAATTTGAATTCACTCGGCCTTAAATATTACCCACTTCCTTTCTTGTTCCTCTGCCAGAAGTAAGCTCGTGGCATTGTGAGTAAATTAACACCAGCACTTCCTGTGTACTGTCATTCACTGTTATGGAATAACGAATATTAAAGCAGATTTTATAAGATTTATATGGTTCATTTCCCTGCATTAAAATCAATTTCGGAAATGAGAACCAACTAAAGGCATAATTTTGTATTACTTACTATCTTTTATCATCTGTTTTCCTTCCAACATGTTTCAGCGAGCTGCCATCTTCAGGGAGGATACGTCACTTTTATTATATAAAACAAAAGATTAATATTTGCTGTCCGTGCTATTATTAAAATCTTCTTAAAATGTTCAAATCCTCTAAATTCTGTGGGTTATTTCTCTATTCTTGCATAATTTTTTGGTGTTCTGCCCTGATTTTGGAATTACGCGGCTTTTTTAATCTGTCGTGAATGAAAAAGGTCACTGTCGATATAACGTCTATGAAAGAGATTTCCTTCGGATCAAGACAGACGGTATTTGTACTTACGGAATTACTTGTGTTGGCCGTGTGTAGGTCTCAGTGTTATGTAGCAGATTAATTGGGGTCGGGGACGGTTGTGTATTTCGTTCAGGTACCTGCGTGTCGGAGTTGAATATCATAGGCAATTTCAAATTGAGGGTTGTGTTCTCCACTGTTTTGTTCGGATGTAAGTGTGTTGTTGTATTGGTGCTGTCGGATATAAAATTGTTCTAATCTACTCATGTATGAGCCTTTATGTACTGGTTGTAGTAGAGTCACGGTTTCTTGGATGGATCCGTATTCATGTCTGTTCTGTAGAATGTGAAAAGCGTAGGCCGACTGCGGATTATTATTTTTTATGTATCTAATCTTTTCTTTGTATCTGAGTTTTAGGCGGCGGACTGTTTGTCCCACGTATGAGTGTTGACAGGCATTACATGACAGTTCATACATGCCACTTCTATCGTATATGTTGCTGGGTGGTTTGGTGTGTTCTTGCAATAATGATTGTAGTGTGTTGGTGGTTCTGAATGCTATCTGCATGTTGGTGTGTATAAATAGATTAGTGACGTTTCGTATATATGGACCATAGTATGCAAATATCGCCCATTTTTCGGATTAGGGGCTGTAGTGTGTGTGTGTGTATTATTCTGTGTTGTCTGTTCCATTTGGAGTTTTATTTCTTCTATGAAAATATGTGAGTAACCATTTTGTTTGGCCATATATTATATAATGCCCCATTCTTTTTGCTTTCGTGTGGATGAAAGTGGAGTTTTGTGCCTGCGGTTAAGTAACAATCTGTACGCTGTGTACAGGATCCAGGGCATTTTTCAGTATTATGTGCGGGTTTTGCGTGCTTGGGTTTCGTACAGCAGTTGGAAAAGGGGTTAGCCTCGTGCTGGTTTTGTTCTGGAATTAGTTTATATTGGTGTTGGTACTGCTGTGTGTGTAGCTGCTCTGTGGTGTCCATGCGTTTTCCTTTGTGGCCCGGTTTATTAAGGACATAACGTTTTGTATAGAATCACATTCGTGCTCTTGTTCCAGTATGTGTTAGCCGTATGCCCCCACATAAAAACCGAAAACTGCTTTGGAACTTCATACCCCATCCCACGCCGATACTTTGACCTGCAGCAGCCCGCATATGTAGTCGGACTTCATGCAGCCACGAACACACACACACATACACACACACACACACACACAAAAGTAACAAGGTACCTATATATCTGCGGCACGACTCTCGTCTAAACGTAGCTCGCATCACATAAGTTCACTTTTCTCTTTATTATATATTTTTGTTTATCTTTCCATGTTACTTACAGTATGACCAACTAAGATAACCAGCTGCAATAAGACTACCATTTGCCGCGGTGACATAGGTGCTTTAGTGTACTATCAGAAAATCTCCCTGAGGATGGCCCAGAAGGGCCGAAACATGTAGGAGTGAATGAGTATAACATAGAGAACATTAAATCTTAATATGCGATTGTTGGTGTTTTCCACTGTTATTTCATAAATATGTCTTTAATATTTATTCTAATAATCTCCTATTTAACATTTTTTTAAACGCCGCGACATCCCTTACTGGGCCAAGACCTTATCATTGTCAATGCTTCACGATCACACTCAGAAACATTACATTCGGTAGGTCTCCTCTGGCCGAGTGATCAGCGCGACTTACAAGCCTGTCCCTAACAACGCACAACATTCACAAGAAACAAACACCGAAGCCCCTGCGGGATTCTAACCCTCAATCCCAGCAGGAAAGCGGCAACACACCCACTCCTTAGATGGCGCGTCCACTGGAGTCTGCCCTATTTAATTTTAGGTCTTCCAAATTGTCACTTTTCTCCACTCCTTCAATGTCAATCTTCATTTCTTCAAAAAGTATCTTCGTAGAAAGAAAGTTCAAAAAGTAATGTTACAAACACACCTACATGGAGAAATTTATCCTGATTTTTGATGTATGATGGGGGCAGCTGCGAAGCCTTAAGGAATTTATAACTATATGGGAAATGTTAATAAAGGGGAAAAAGCTTTGTTAGAAGTTTAACATTTAGAGTGATTATTGAGTTCCTTTACAGAATATAAATTCAAATCTAGACTCTTACACTCACAGCAGATGAAGTAATTGTCTCTTTTCCAGTCTATTACCTCTTCTCTAAAAGAGGAATATTTTTTATATACTAATGTGACTGCACTTCTTCAGGTGGTGCAGTCGTGTTGAGTTTCTATTTTATTGCGATTAAAACTGCACCATTAAGCATTGATACGTGACATATTTTAATACGATGCTTCCAGTTATTCTACCAACACAAAGCCACAGCGGAGACAATTTGGGTCACATTTTATGTTAAACTCCCCTGCGTTTGTTACTCGCAAGCCGATTACATTGAACAGAACGTGACACCTGGGATTTCAATAAATTCCAGTGACTCTTTTCATTTTGATAAAGTGTGCAACGTAGCAATCCTAAGCTTAGGTTTTTAATTTAGCGAGTGTTTTGATTAGAGGATAAGTTGTCTGTCTCTTCATTAGGAACACCTCAGCTACCGCGGAAGGATTTTTTGAATAACAAAGCATAAGTTCTCATATCTCCTATTAGAAATCAATTTTCTTTCAAGAGGAAAATAAGTTCTAGCAAAATCTGTTAGAGTATATTTTCCCTTTAAAAACCGTGTGGATATTATTTAGATTTAATTTTTCAAGCAAATTTCTTTAAGTTTTAAATAGACGTAATACAAACAATGCAGGGAGAAATGAGTTTCTACGAATCGACGACTGCTACTACCACTTCTGTTGCTATTACTACTAACAATGTTACCAAATTCCTTCTCAAAGGATCCCGAAACTTCTTCATCGAAGTTTCGAATCTCTGTCGCTGATACATATAAAAATATTACTAAATTAAAATGTGAATGTTGTTTTCTCGTCTAGATCTGGGATTTGATCAACCCGGTGGCCTCTTCTCGCCAGTTATCGGTACCTGGATTTGGCATGATAATGATGCAATATGTGTGCGTGATAATTAATACTTTTTTATTAATTACTCGAAATTACAGCGCGAAGATCGCTGTCTGTACTGCCACCAATAGTAGCGCCAACCCTAGTACTGCCACCTCCACAACAGCAACAGAAACATCAATAATAATAATAATAATAATGAAGCTTGCAACATATTTGTTTTTCTAGACTACACTTTAAATTGTCCTTTATCGTTCAACGTATTATTTTGCCACCTGTGACTTAATATGCTTCTGTACTAGTAGACTTTAATTTTTCTTGGCTATATAGTGAACACAAAATCTTCACAATTTTTTGTAGAGTATTCCTTTAGTTTGTCTCTTTAATACTTACACATTTCAGTCTGCATTCACGTTCCGAAGCAGCTTCAAAATGAAGTCCACGAATACACTGCAATGAAGGCAAACAAACAAGGAAGTAAAGAATGATCACATATCGTAGGATTCACTTCAGTGTTCAAATTCCAGACACGTGACTAAAATTCTCATACTTATGTCGGATATTAACATCTGCAAAATTCTTACACAAACCATTATCTACCAACTTCAATCTCGAACATTCCGCTTTTATTCAAATTTCAAATTTCTAAACCATCCTGCTCACATGATTCCTCTTACTGCTTAATATTATAATCTGATATTAATCGCTATTTCAATAATTAGAGAACAACCCAGCACAACCTTCATACTCCTTTTGTTAACGTACGACATGCTTCGGCCGCGTACGCTGGTCATCGTAACGTACTAGAAACTCACAATATTATAAAAGAAAAGTATACGTTGAGAAGTGGCCTCCGCTTTACAGATAAAAAAATTTTTAAATTTATAATGTTATGAAGACATGTAATTACTTTTCACTTTGTTCGTTCCGTGCACTGCAGTGAAATCAGTCACTATACCACTATGACAGACCAACCAAATGCGCATTTGGTTGGTCTGTCATAGTGATATAAATCACCTATTATTCCCTGTAAGGGAATAATATATTATTTACATATGCAGCTGTGGTTTAAAATCATCCGAGTGTACCCCTTACAATATTGGATGGAAGAGATCTCTGTATTTTACTTAAGGGGCGAGTAGTGGGTCAGTTCAGTAATGTGTACGCAATCTTATTATAGGTATCTATTTACAAGAATTTAATGTTAATCATTTATTAATATGCAGGTTCAAGTCCCTCTTCTAATAAAACATGTTTTTAAAAAATTTTCACAAATATTTATAATAAAATTAGTCTTCTAGCACTTAAAATTATTTCCATGGTACTTTTTATAATATTCAACATAGCTTACGTGACTTACCTAATTAAATTTGATGAATTTCATATACCAAATAATATTTTATTTTTCTTTATGGCAGTGTTTCAAAATCCATTAGATCAAGGAATGTCTTTGGACGCGAGAAGTATTTGCGGTAGGCATAACACAATTCTTACATAAGTAGGTAACATTTCAGGCACTGAATGATGAAGGAAAATAATAGATAAATCTTAAACAAAAATATACCTTTATTGTGCTACTTAACTGCATATATTTGTAAAGAAAATTTGCCTTTTATTTAACAGAAAACGACGCTTAAAAACAAATATTTCTTACACACCTTTTAAAGTGAATAGTGGTCTTTTCTTCTTTCTTTAAAAATTATGTTTATATTTGGCCTGATATTGAAAAACTGATTCTTCATATTGGGTTCTGCATTTATTCTGTTTATGTATTTCGTTTCGTTATTGCCAAGTTCGACAATAAACTTTTGCCTAAGTACATACCTCCGATTTTTAGACACATATTGACATTATAAGAGCATATTTCGATAAAAAACCTATTTTCAAAATATAAGTGTGGTTATTTTAGTATTACAAAAACTCAGAAATATTTCAACGAAAGTATTTTTGCCCAATATAAATGGAAATTCTTATTAATAATATATAATTTCTTCTTTTATATTTCAGTGGATTTTTGTTGTGGTACAGCGGAACGCCGTTTCGGGAACACTGCTCTGGGAAAATGTTCTGCTGATTACAGTACAAAACTCGCTATATATCCGGCGCTGAAAGCCAGAGTGAGATCTTTGTACAGAAACCGGTCCCATGTGCCTGTGTTTCTCTGCATGTGACTAACTGGCTAATAAACTAACACCACGTGGCAGATACTCTCTTGAGAATTTAATGGTTGCTGGGTTAGTCAATAAATTCTCCGCCCATTTTGAATCCCAGCGCCCTCTCATTACCGTGGCTTAACGATCACAATCAGATGCACCACATTCTTGTAGGACTACTCTCGACGAGTGATCGACCCGACGCAAAGACCCCTGTGTGACAACACACAACACTCACAACAGACAGACATCCATGCCTCCGGGGGAATTCGAACTCACAATCCCAGCAAGCGAATGGCGGCAAACCCACGCCGTACACCGCGCGGCCACTAGAATCGGCCAAAATCTTTGAATACTCTACGTATTTGCGTGGCGCAGTTGATTGAGGCACTGAGCTACACACCAGAAGGGCTCGGGTTCGATTCCTGATGGTGTCATTGGAATTTTTCATTGACATAGTCCTTTCGGTCGCACTATGGCCCTGGGGTCGACTCAGCCTCTAACAGAAACAGTACCAGGAATATTTCCTGGGGTAAAGTGGCCGGTGCGTAGGGCTGACAACCTTACCACCTTCATGTGCTTATTGTCTTCAAATCTGGGAGCCTCTGACTCCTGGAAACCCCTTGCCCTGTCCAGGTCTGTAATGAAGTGGCTTTGCCTTTTTACATATTCGCGCCTACTTGGTTGACCCGTGCTGGCACATATTACTTCTTTGCCGAAAAATGAATTCTGCGTACGTACGGTAAGTAGAACTCTTACAAAATCGCTGCCTTAAATGTTACAAGTAAATGCGCCGAAGTCAAGCCGTAATTGATTTATGACAGGCACTCTGCCCCAAGTGCCATAAAGATGCTCACATATGACAATTACAGTACTTTCTGCTGCTGCATGAATAACAGAAACAGGTAGAGACTGGCCTGGCTCATCCATTGTAATCGCTAATGGTTGGACCTTGTCCTTAGCAGAGCTAAACAAAGTGCAAGATTTACAAGTCTCCATGGCGTCTCCGGATACAAAACGCTATCAAATTACATTTGCAGTCTTCGTGTCGCTCTGACGAGTGGGCACCCTGCTCTCGAACACACGGTAACATTTGTGAAATTGCCATTATCTTGCCAAAAACGGTATAGCCGAAGAAAATAAACTGTTGGGGAATGTCGGAATAATCCGATGTGACCGAAGATCCTATATATAAGAGACCGGTGTAACCGAGGGTGTTACTGTGATAAAGCATAGGGAAACGGCCGGGGAATGGAAAACTGGTCCATTATGAAAGAAGTCTTTTATAACCGAGGCAGTTATAACCGAGGTTGACTGTTCTAACTTCCGAGGTGTGGAGACTGAGTGTATGACAGAAGGCATTTGGACTTAAAGGTAATATCGTTCATCAGAAGCAATAATCTCGTATGCTAAACATTACTATCGTTTCCATGTAAAATGTATGTTTATATTTGCAAGAAATAAAGAACTTTCCTTCAAAGCACTTTACCTTTAAAGGTGCAACAACAAGACTTTAATCTTGAAGATCTTATTTCGAATTCAGGTTGTGGATTCGACGGTAGTTTTTCGGAGTTTTCTTGGTTGTACTGGCTTCTTTCATGGGAGTAGCGATATAACGTGTACTGGCTCCTTTCATGCGAGTAACGATATAACGTGTACTGGCTCCTTTCATGCGAGTAGCGATATAACGTGTACTGGCTCCTTTCATGCGAGTAGCGATATAACGTGTACTGAAGAACTTGGCCATTTCTCCATTTCAGGTTTTCTTTAGGGACCGATATTCTTTTTCGGTTCGGAAACCTCAGGCAGTGTTATCTAAGTCTTGATAGACACAAAACTGCATGCAACGAAGTCCCGCTTTAGAATAGCGGTCCGGCAGTAAAAAAAATGTTCAGCCTACGCAACCCGATGGTCATTATCGTACCTTGAGAGACAACGGGGAATTCTGAATAAAATTAGGCTGAATTTCTTTAATAACGCAGCTCATACCGCACAGTAGACACACTCTGTCTTGAAATCTGCGCTGTTCTGGGTTATTACACAGCGTCGAGTGGCAATCCTTTGCGGACGTTTCGGGGCAACGTATCATTCCCATCATCAAGGCTCAAGAAGTATTCTTGGATTTCTTGATCCTTTAAGATGGCACCGAAACTTTTCCCGAAACGTCGGTAAAGGATTACCACTTGACGCTGCGTAATATCCCAGAAGAACGAAAATCCCTTCAACATCGCGGCGGAAGCCTAAAATCACACTTTTTCTTCAGTACGAACAGCAGCTTCCTACATTTTCCACAGAGAAATAATGGCTGTTTTTAAACCACACAAAACATAATACGTGCTGTGAACAGAGCGTGGAATTTTGAATATTAAACCCTGTGTTACACGTGGCGAACATGTGAAATGGAAGGGTTACGGAACAGCACTAGGATTACAGCAAATCCTATGTCAATGCATGTACTGGCTGCACCTCGGTCTATCAATTTTTGTCAGAGGTATTTTTAACCTGTATGTGTGTCACAACTCTACGGGATATCCTGTTAAATTTATCTCTGAAGTGGGATATTTTTTCAAACAATAAACACTTAAAACGTTATTAAAATACTCGTTCTCCTGTACTCGAAGTTTCTACTTACTTTAAACGTAAAAGTTTTCGGATTAAACACTTTTTACAGTTGGAATTTTATATTGCATATTTAAAGCCTACGTTTATGCACTCTCAAGTAAGAAGACTTGAAAAACGTGACTTCATAAATATTTATCCTTTCACGTAATTCTTCACAGTAGAAAACCCTTGTTAATGCAAGAAACACCTGATGCTGGTACCTTGGAATCCATCATGTAATTAAAGGTATGTCTGTGATAATAAAAATATATCAGGTAACCAGCTTCAAGCATACTTAATACCTAATACTTAAGTCACTGAAAAATATTTCAGGTAGTGCTTCTCCCTAAGTGTTATTTTATAGAAAGTCATTTTATATGATACGAAAATTTTATAGGGTGCACTTCAATTTAGAAACCTGAATCTCTGAAATTTCAGTAATGCAAATATTCTAATTTCGCTAAACAGCGATAGATCACTTTCCTATTCCTGTAAAATGTTCTAATTGCTTCCCTTTTAATTTGGCATTAGGACCAACAGGGTTAAGTAAAACGAATATAGTCTAAACGCAGCGAAGAGTAACAGTGCTGAATGAGTTGCTATTTTGTTTCCTATGACCAAAGCTCTTGATAGGCGTCTTTAATGACTGTTAAAGAAAAATCATGCACGTTAAGTTATATTTAATTTAAACTTCCATTATACATTGTTTTCAAAGTAAACAAACAAACAAACAAACAAACAAACAAACAAATGCACTTAAATATCTGTACCTGACAAAGGTGGAATGAAAATTGTTCCTGAGACACTAAGACTTTTTTTTCACAAAAAGGTGTGTAAAAATTTTTTTGATGCCTGAAAGTAAGAACCCTAATTTTTTTGGAAGTTAGTATTCAAGCGTTAAAATGAGTGAAGGAAGGGAAACATAAAAGACTGCAAGGCAGGATTCGAAGTGCCTATTTGCAGAAAAAGAGAAGAAGCTCGTGGTTTCAAAAGTTGAAGGGACCGTTTTCCCATATATATGGCACTCACCTCTGTTACTGAGTCCGTGAATACTTCAGCGTCCCTTATTCCATATAATATTCCAGTTATATACGGTAGAGCCTGAAAGTAAAACAGTGCATGAATTATTGCATGCAAGAAATAGTCATGAATTTGTTAAGTTTACTTCTTTATAATGCAATTTCTGTTGCTCTCTGTTTTAATGATTGGATAAAAAACGACTGTTTGAAAGAAAGATAGGAAGCTATTGATTTGTGATTAAATGTATTGGCTGTTTGATTCTTGGTTTCAGCGCTTTCTCAAACCCCCACGTTGCTTGTAAATGTTGGATTGGAAGAGGTGTGAAAGAGGAAACATGGCTACTGAGGTACTACTCAGTTCTTTACATATAATTGAGGAAAACTACAAAATCCCTACCCAGAACACCTGGCTGTAGCGGGAACATTTTAAAAACGCATCCCCTTGCACTGTTTTTAAAAAACGTTACTTTCTACAGCATGATATCCAGGGTAGCACGAAGCTAAGTCCATGTGAAAACATACTTACATAGCACGCAGCTGCGATCTATTAGAGAATCGGAGAAGCAGATACTGGAAAATAAATTGAGGCTTTTTGTTCAGATACACTTAAGGTGTAAACCTGTATTATCATCCTTATTGCAAGTTGCGTTTACAGCTTGAATATGTGTCACAGATATTCTGCTCTTTTGTTTATAAAACGGAAACACCCCAGTCTGTAATATCTGAAAAAATTAAAAAGGCTTTTCCTGTAACAATCAAAGCTTGCTCGCCACTTAACTGTCACAATATGTAACAAATGTGTGTACTGCGAACCACAGTTGTGGTTTTTAAATTATTCTTAACCGGTACAATGACACTTTCTTTTAATCATTGTATATTTGCAGTTTTTAATTCTGAAAAAGCGTCTTTTCTCAACGGCTGTGTCTTGGTAGGTGTTTGAATCTGTCTCAATGAAATATGCAAGTAAATGCATTCTGTGTCCTTTCTGGGACCGTTCTTAGTTCGGGAATACAGAGAGGATGCAGACATGCGGAGAAACAGGGTAATTAGCAGTATGAAGACATTGTCAAGGTGAAGGGTAATGTGCTTATTTCTCATTCACAATTCATTTTATGGGAACGTGGTTTTCTCTGCTTACGTTTTTAATTAAAGGAATATTCTGTCATGGTTCATACCATATCATCTCAATCTGAGTAATCTGTGTCTGTGGTTAATTGAAAATGGAGGTGGAACACTAAGTGCTTTTAGAAACTTCAAGAATTACGTTTCCTTTAGATATGTAGGAATTCATACGCGAATTAAAGACGACTTGGCATATTCAGCATCTTGGTTTGCATTCGAGTAAATGCAATAAGTCTATGTATTATCATTAACACACCAGAATTATGATGATGTCTGTGATGAAAGTACGTTGGTTTCAAAGAGATGATTAAAGAATAATAATTCTAGGTGACACACGGATAATCCTACAAGAACATAGGGTCTGCCATCTCTAAAAAGGCGTATGTAACAATTCGAGCAGCATTTTGTAACAGAAACAGTATTCAGTTATTTCCCCAGAGAGAAACCTGTGCCTATGTACCCACTGTTACTGCGATGAACAGACCTGCGGTCAGAGGGGGACGGTTGTTAAACTGCCATTAATAATGTGATGCTAATGATACAGATTTCAGTGCCGTCCCATGGATCACCCGCTTATTCACCGGCATTACAGCAGTAAGGGCAGGGATTAATCAGAGGTCAATAAGTGTAGGAACTGTGGTGAACAAATTGGCAGTCGGTATAATTACAGTGATGTGGACCGGACAACGGAAGAATTGTAGCTCATTTCGGGGCAAGTGCATGGCATTTTGCTGTTTTCCAAAATGCCCAGACCGGCTGTAGGGCCCAATCCGCTTCCTATTCAATGGTACCGGGGGCATTCTTCCGTTGAGTAAAGCGGGCTGGGCGCGAGGTTTGGCATTCACCCCACCTAATGCTGAGGTTAGAACGGGTGGGACTCTGACTCCAGTCCCTTCTATACCTTAATGGCCTGCACATGGACACCCTCAATTTACCTTTACTCTTTTCGCCCCACAAACGTTTGGATAGTAAATTAAACGAGGATATCGCCGCTTCCGGTTACGTGCTTTTAAGTGCTCTGTGCAGTAATCACCGCATCATTTGGCTCTATATGGATCCAGCAATTGAAAACGTCATGACATGGCGAAAAGTAATGTATGACAGTAAAGATAAACTTGTTATGCAGCCGCAATAGTGTGTTTATTGGCTAGCAACAGCCAACATATTCAAAGAAAATTGTACCCCACAGCCGTCTAGGCTGCACTTGCTCTTAAGAATATTATTTATGTAACTGGATGAGCGATTCGTGAATTTGTGTATTTTCGGAGGTTTTAGAGACCACTTCCTGGTATCCTGATGTGTTATCGCAAGTCATTCAAGACGTAGCCTCATTTTCAGACCGTTGGGATATGTGTGTGGATGCTGGCGAAATGATGCGCACAGAAGAAACACCAAGTACTCGAAGCAAAATTTGTCTTAGTGCCGGTTTTACTGTATCAGATCTCACTTGAGCGGCGAATAACGTTTTGAGACGTGGCACGGATCTTCGAAAATTAAATCTAATCTCCGTTATGTAGGCTGAAAAATTTAGCTCGTACCTTACAGAGAAAGGACTTCATGTCCCTTAGATGGACCAGTCACTCAGAAAATTATCTGTTTATTATAAAAACCATACGGAACTCACAAACACGCCGGGTAGGTAAAATGCAAGGCTGTCATTCTTAAAATATTGGTATACTTAGAAGTGTTAATTGCTATAATTAGCATATATTTATATTTATAAACCTTCATCAATGCCCTTTTCGGCTTACATTTGTTTAAAATAAAGGTTACTTCGCCTTCTGTAGACGAATCTCCTAAATTGTGCTCCATAAATGATTATGCATATCGTAGTTCTGAAAATTTTTCTTGTATTTGTAGCCTCACTGTCATTTAAAACTTCAGACACATTTATTATTATCATTATTATTAACGTTACAATAATAATTGTTATTAATGTCTCATTTTATAGACTGAAAAACAGAACGGACAGGGCTGGTTCGTCAAACAGAAGGAGGACAAATAACGTCTGTGTTTGTAAGCCTATAATATTCCCTACAAACGGCCCAGAGTTCTGGTCAGGCAAAGCAATATTTTCTGTAATTGCAACATACTATTGCACTCAGTTACAAGTACAAAAATACAACAAATTTTTCCGTCGGTTCAACTCCCTTTACAGTCAAAAACATGGAGACAGTTAATGGTAATAAATAATGTAATTGTGGAGACGGAATAGTTTGTTGCACTTGTGTAAAGTAATATTCTGATAATAAGTTTGTTGTATTTGTGTAAAGTATTTTGATAATAAGTTTGTTGTATTTGTGTAAATTTATGTTTTGATAATAAGTTTGTTGTATTTATGTAAAGTAATATTTTGATAATAAGTTTGTTGTATTTGTGTAAAGTAATATTTTGATAATAAGTTCTCCGCTGTAACGGCAAAAGTCTGAAATATTAATATATAAGTGAAGTGAACTCAGACGTAACGAGCACACAGAAGGCCCTGCGACTACCGCGTTATGGGCACTGTGGTGACGGTATATTCTAGATGTGCTAAATTAGACCCTATATGTGAACAAATAAAAACATTTTGAAAGATGGAAAATGTAGTAATTATCTTTATTTTCAGGAGTAATTTGTCGTAACTGGAGTTTAGTAAGGTAAGAGTAACAGATCGTGCTTTTTGCAGGTGCCTGTTGAAATTTATTTTCGAAACTGTTACTTACATAAGCCAAAAAGAAACACAAAGAGGAGTTACAAATTTGATATCAAAATAAATTAATTCCCAGTGGTTTCGTAAATCAAATGTGACAATATGTTGCTACAGGCTGCACCTACACATACTGCTCTATCGTTTGTACGCTGTACTGCACTGCGGTGAAACTCGGAGAATTTGCAATTACCGCACTGGTTGATGTCAGCGTTAGTAGTCCTTTATTAATTTCAAAAAGTGCAGGCATTTTTTATTTATAACAACTCAGTAACGGGTATCTATTCAGGTCGTAATTTTCACAGGACTCGATTTCATTTCTGAATAATTTTTGCAGGAAAAATTTTTTCTTTCGGCTTCTAAAAAGAGAGGCTGTAAAAGAAGCTATATAATTCAGTTATAAAGATATTTTCTCTTTTGAGACGATGCCATAAAGAAACAGGTTAGGAAATATAGGCATCAAGTAATTTTATGGTAATTTCGGATTTATTTTCCGGATTACAAACTACCTGTGTGGCGTCAAATTATATTCAGTTCATAACTGTTCCTTTGGCATTTATACCTCTGCTGTACTTCTTTTAGTTGCATATTAAACAACAAGATATCAATATAAATGTAATCAGACGTTCATACAAAGAGTGCATAATTTTTATCATACTTTAACCAAAATTGCTTTCTGTCTACAGGTTTTGTAAAGTCCCGGTTATTAAGCTTCACAACAATCCTCTCAGTGTGAGTCGAGTTGTTAAAGCCTAACAGACTGAAGGATAGATGGACGGACAGCTGGACGTGACACAGCTAACAGTTGCTTCCTGCAATAATTTTTGAGTGTTCTTAAAACAAACATTTTTATAATATTTGCAGTTACTTTTTTGGGTACACGAAATTTGCCTTCTTCTTACACCATAAAGTTTTCTTTATTTAACTTAAACTAACCCATGGGCTACACTTAACCTAACCTACTGTAGAATTACGGATTATTACTAACATAATTTACTAAATGCATTTGTAAGCCTTATGTGTTTTAATTTGTTTCGAAACGCGATTTTGACGCCCACAAATTTATACCCATTAGGGGAAAACTGCACTCCAGTTTGTAGTGCACATCTTTCTCATATGGTGCAGAATCGTTAATTTATGTTCTCACTGTTATTGATAATAATTTACCAAGGGTATATCTGTACCGTTTTTAATGTAAACAACAGTACCAATTCCAGCTGCAGCGAATAGCGCAGCCCTTTGAAACTGACAAAAAATTGTGCGGATATTAAGCACGGCACAGAGACACAGATTGTATTCCCTTACATTCAGGCACACGTACACTACGCCACAAATTGTTTGAAATTTATATTTTGTAAAAATTTAGACCTTAGTGTGAGATTGTAACTTACAAGTTAAAATTGGCCCTTTCCATCCCCGAAGGAGCGTAGGAGAAATAGATTTATAATTGCACTCATACTTAACCTTGACACAGATGGAATTGAGTGGTCAAATTCATGGCCCGACAACTTCACCCATTTAAATGTGAAGCTGGGTGGAATCACAGGTGTCATGAACGTTATTGGAGGAGGGAAAATTTATTCTTTATCGCCATGTGCAAAGTTCCGTATGTGATGAAACAGGGTTTGGATTTCGCACTTAGATTTCAGCCTCATATATTGGGTCCACGTGGATCTAATTGAAGGTTGCCGGACGTCTTTTGATGTTGACCTTCGACGCTAAATATAACTGCTCTTGTTTCTGTCGGTGAGAAAACACTTCACATGCCTTATTTTCTTTCCATGCAATTCATGTAAAGAATGCATAAAAAGTAAACGTAAACTCAGATTTATTTACAAGTCAAAATAACACACGATAAGGTTTTAAAATTGTTAAACCCAGTTTGAGACACTGCTGTAAGCACCTAGAGGAAGGGAACTGCGAATGCGTGGGTGGAAAGTTTGTTTCTACCTTTCCTCCTGTGAGGGTTGCTGAAGTGATAGCAAAGCCTAGAGTTGCTGTGGCCACCTGTCGCTGCGGGAACTCTACTTGTATGGCCATAGCACAGTGGCGTATTTTATAATTCGTGGGTCATTTTACACGCACACAGACTGAAAGCCGCTAAGTACATGACTAGGCGTTCGCCTTAGAATGCAAGTGATGTCTTACAACATGTGCGTCAAACCCACTGATTTCCAGATAGTCGCGTACCTTAAAGTAATTATTGCGGTGCGCAATATAAATGGTTGTCCGAGGTCCTGCTACCTTATATCAGCAACGCTTACGACATTTTCGCATATACTTGTCTAAGCAGAAGACGTAGTTTTACTGTGATTAGCGTATGTACCGCCAGTGCCAACAGTCAAGGCTCTTGACGTTTTAGGCGCGTTAGCAAAACTGCTAATAGTGACTTATCTTCTTCATGTATCTGTCTGTCTGTCTGTCTGTCTGCCTGTCTGTCTGTCTGCCTGCCTGCCTGCCTGCCTGTCCGTCCGTCTATCCATTCATCCCTTCGCATGGAACAACTCGGTTCTCACTGGACCGAGTTTCGTGAAATTTGATTTAGAGTAATTTTCTAAAGTCTGTCGAGACAATTCAGTTCTCATTAAAATCTGACAAGAATAAGGGTACTTTACATGAAGACATATTTACATTTATAGAAAATCAAATTCAATAAATTTTTTCTGAAAATTGTGCTGTTTATGAGATAATGTTGAAAAATGGTGTAGCCAGACAGGCCACAGACGGCAATACGGCACATGAACTTTTCATGCTGGATGTCTAGGACTAGAGACACACAAACCGAATAAATGATATTTCTTTCTTTTCCACGCAACAATCGTTACGCGGTCGCGCGTCTGTTACCTTATATGAAGGCCTACATTGCATTTCTTGTTCCACACAGAATATTTAAATGTCTCGTACTATTCCCACAATAAATGGCCAGTATTTTCCTGTACAACATTCAGAAATTGCTTTATTTAATTTAGTTAATATGCTTTTTTTTTGTTTGTTTGTTTCATAGGCACGAGAGGTAACATGGTGTGTACGCTGCTGCGTCCAAATCTGAAAATTTAAAATACGATGGCAATTGTAACTCCACAAATTCCCCAAAATTGTCCTGTATTTTTTGTTTCAAAAGCAAACAAAAATGTGGTCACTACCAAGGCAGTATGTGAACGACGTTTTTTATGTACAGAGCCAGAGTTCACTCTTGTACAATTCATTAATGAAAGCAGATTTTCTGAATATCTGCGTAGGGAGTTTGAATTTTAGCGTATCTAGTTTTTAAGATTCCAGCGAATTGCTGCGCATTAAAATGATCAATAACTGACATATGTATTGCCTTATAATACGTTCCGGCACGCATTTATGTAGTAGGCCTATTTCTTATTTTCCCTTTCTTTCTGAAGGTAGATTGGAAAGTCAGACGTATTTTATTTTACCTTTTATGAAAAGAAGTTCAGCTAAAACACGAGAACTTTTGTTATTACTTTTTTAGTCTGTTAGTCTGAATTTGTATTTGTTAAGATGGAAGACAAATAGTACGTAATGTTTGTGGAAGCTTTTCCTCTTTGTGTTAAGATACAACTACATTAACTCTTGTGCAAATCCGTAACAAAGTCTCCACTTGGTGGCGCAGCTGCATGAGGCACTGCGCTACAAGCCGGCAGGTCGCGGTTTTGATTCCCAATGGTGTCGTTGGAATATTTCATCGACATAGTCCTTCCGGCTGCACAGTGACCCTGGGGTCAACTCAAACTCTAAAAGAACTGAGCACCCCCAATTTTCCTGGGAGTAAAGGCGGCCGGTGCTTATGGCTGAAAACACTACCACCTTCATGTGCCCATTGTCTTGAAATGTGGGAGCCTCAACCTCCTGGAGCCCTCAGGGCATATATAATTTTCTTGTTATTAATTACTCTATTGTCCAGTGGTGTGTGAAATGTCTGAAAATTTTGAGATCCAGGCTGATTATTTTTCTCCTCCATTTGTCTACTAAAATCCTTTTATATAACAGTAGTGCCATTGGGTTATGTGGTGTTAGTTTCGTTCTTCTTAGCATTAAGATTTTTGTGTAAGAATGTAGTTTGAAGCAAGAACAGTGAAGAACCAAATTTAATAAAATAAATTTCGAAAGCACACAGCTTCAGCCATGCTAGGTTTTCCGAATAGGAAAATATTTCCTTCACGATGTACTCCGTGAAAATTATTTTGTCAGTTTCCAGGCATTAAGCGCAAATATCCAATTTGAGCTCAAATTATACACCAAGTAGCTTGGTACTTCAGAACTAACGTTGGGAACGAAGCGCAGCTGGATTAAAGCAGTGTGGGTTAGAAATCTGTTTTATCAGTACTGTCTCTGCGCTTTTCTTTCCTGAACTTTGTCTACTTTCTTAAACTCCATCATTTTAAAAATGGTACAAAAAATGCTGCATACGACAAAATCACACTACTATGAAATTTGTTGCTTTTAGACAAAGACGGCGACAAATATTTAGCCTGTACTTTAAATTTTTAAACTTCCTCATACCATTTTACAATAAAGTAATTCATAAGAGCACAACTCCATTTGTCTACATTCACCACAAACCTGTAACATTTAGAGATCTTAATATTCTACACAGAGTGTGTGTAAAACAGGAACCTATATTATGTATTCTGGTAGACCAGACCTGCAGGTGTTTTAATGTGAACACGTCGACGTCTGTTTAATTCTGTACATTTGCGCCACAGATATAAAAACAATCATGTCATATTTATATTTTATCCTGTAACCACGTACTTAATAATTTAATGTGCCACAGGACTTACCGAGTGACACCGCGCTTCGCACTGTGCTCGTGCTGTGAAGTACGACGTTGTAAGTAATACCGTGACTGCTTCACTCTCACCTGCGACCGACGTTGAAGGTGATGCCATGTCTTCTTCACCCACAACTGCTTCCAAGCAGCTAATTACCATTAAAACTAACAGGGCTTTATACAACATGGTTAATTACCCAGTTGAAAGCATAGTAAGTACTTACAAATTATTTCCGTCACAGAAATATAGCGTTATTATATTTAATTTTTTTAATTTTTTCAATTTGTAAGTTATATCGAGAATTTTGAGGAAGGTCAACAGGCGTCACAGCAAGATACGGCCAAATGAGATTGTGCGAATTCCCGTATGGAGACACGGTGCTTGAAGCAGAGCAGTGTAAGTACGGGATGCGTGGATACGCACTCCTGCAAGTAAAACCACCACACGAAGCAACCTAACGATGGTCACTGGCAGAATCATTCCTGTGTTTCCTGTGTATGTACTGTACGCAGGCCTTTATCACACACGCGTACTGCGGCCAATGGCAAGCGGAGAGCTAGGCGCGGCGAGTGATGTGTGTGTGTGGGTTTGCAATAGGTCGTGTTTTTCCCTATATGATTTTTTGAATAAATTTGATTTTATATTATTCCTAACAGATTCTGCGCTTTCATACTTAAATTCTATATTTTAACAGCAGTCGTACAGCAGTTTGAAGGCAGTTTGTTTTTGATTTGAAATCACAGTGAAACACGTTATTATTTAGACGAACGAGAAAGGAAAATTGGTTTTTCATATACTATTGACTGGCCTCTATTTTGTTGCAAATTTTACGTTACAATACGCCGTGAAGTAATTTCCTTATTTCTTTATGTATTTATGGTTCATTTAACGACGCTGTCGATAGCTCAGTCTAGACACGTATAGCGTCGAATATTAAGCCATTTAAGAATAATTAATTGGAAAGCCTTTGGAAGGAAGAGATGATGCCTTAATACGAGGAAACATCCCGAATATTTTCTGGAGGGACTGAGCAAAATCATGAAGATTCTGTCAGAATGGGAGGTCTCCAAACCGATATTTCAAATCGAAACATTACAAATACGAAGTAGGGGTGCTTAGCAATCAAACGCGGCTTTCCGCTGCATGTGTTTGACTGGTTAATTTAATTAGGAAAGGAGACGCAAAAGCAGAGCCGTGTGGCTGTAATGTAGAGCTACATTTAGATATCGTAATAACAGATCAGGCTTTTGTAGCAAAATAGGCGTTATTGGTGCAGCAAAATATTACACGATTACACGAAAAATATATATAGTGCATCGTAACAACTCGATTTTACTGAATGTATGCGTATGGTGAATGTGGCATCGTTGGATTACGTTAATCGTAAAGATGACTGCAAGAAGTATCAAAAGGTGATAACGTGATTTCCACCCAATTCCCACCATTAGTGTTGCTGTAGATACATCATTCTCAGCACTGGATACAATCTAAACACATCTCTGGAACTCAAAGTGACAGAACATTTTTTGTGGTGGCGCGGACTTTCATTGACAAATGATTTTAGAAAAGAATGTTGCATTCATTGCTGTGCAGTATGACAACAGAATAAATTATTTTCGTCTACCAATACATTCGAGGTACGGACAGCTTACTGGTAGGTGTCCCTGTGGAAACGTACGGCGAATACACTGCTATACGCGAAAGTGACATGCGTGACTGTGGCAACTTTGTACCAGAGTCTGTTGCGAAAGCAAGCTGCGTGGTGAGGATATGTGGAATTACGATGTATGGCGCATGATATCGGCAATGCAGCCTCCTCTTTGCCATACCCACTCTTCCCTCGTCATGTCTCTTCAAAATGCACTTATAATCGTAGAAAACTTCGCAGCTGTAGTCATCCGGGTCATAAGACCGTGTACTCTGATTGGTGGGTGCCGAGATTTTCCGTCCGAACACACTGCCTCCATCTTCAGATGGCCTGTGAAGACAGACCCAGAATGCTCTTCCAAAATATTCATAACCCTGTACCAGATTATACTGTGTCCTAACGCAGATCGAATTATGAATTCTCACCACAAAAGAAAAAAATATTAAACCCAACAAAATGTGTGGGTGGAAATCTCACGTTGGGAAAACTGAATATCAGGAAGTGCTGTATGTTTTTTATAGACTCGGTATTTAATAACACGTTCTTTTCCACCAGTTGTGTACAATTTTTCACATTTTGCCTCTCAAAGTAACAGAGGATACGAGATCTGAAGTACTCTAAATTCGTTAAATCTGACCATTATGCCTTTACAAGCTGTCAAATCTCTCCCTGATATTACAGACCGCTAGCCTGTCTCTTACATCTTTACTTTGTAGCGACCAATGGCACAAGCCTGTATCAGGTATTTATTGTATGATTATTGAAGCTTCTAAAACTCCCTGTTAACTACATGTTCCATCTCCTTCAATACTCAAAAAAGTTTGCAATTTGTCTGCATTGGTATTCATGCTTTTCCTCTGATTGCAACAATAAACAGTAATTATTTCGATAAAATTATTATTCATTTGCCTTGGTAATGGATGATAGTGTGTTTACTGCAAGGCTGGAACTGAATTTTCGTATCCTATGCAGAATAATCGGGGGCATCACAGCCTTCACGTGCCCCATTTCACTGCACTCTCACGTCGCGTCTCCTCCAGCTGCCAGACAGTTTGGCTGCGGCCGGACATACGTCACTATGCAGCTCGCTTACCGTGCGAGCAAATTGCGTAGTTGAGATCAGTTTCTGGAAACGTCCAGTGGCCACCCGGCATGGAGCACAACAGGTGGTCTATTTGTCGTTTTTGTCGTTAATAGTGTGAGATCGGATGCTGTGATGGCGATGGTTGTGGAGCTAATTACCTCCGTCTTGAAGGACGATACAAATTTCAGTGAGGAAATCAATTGGAAAACTTTATTTTGAATAGCGGCAAGTGATTGGAGGATACATTATGATAGACTTTAGGGAGATGATTTGTGAGGATGACAGGTGGGTGGAATCAAATATATCAGGTACAGGGTAGAACTTTCAAATGAGCCGCTTTGAATATTTTAACGTCTCTAGTTAATATTATTATTATTTTTATTACTATTATTATTGCTTCATCGTTAAGTGTGTTCACTGTGAGTTAGAAAATTAAGTTGTATACGCTATTTAGACAAACTTCTGTCTTTAAACGATTAATTTAGGAATCGCATTTAAATAACACAAAGTGTAAGAATTTTACTACGAAGCTACCAGATATCAGACTAGAGAACTGCCGGTTCCCTGATGCAATTTCAATTTTACAGAAGTTCGCAAGTTTAGACTCTATAGGAGGGCATTTGGAGCTAGGAAAATGCTCCTAGTGCTGCGACAACACTGCATTACAAGTGTACGTTCATATAAAATATCGTGGTTGAGTGGTTAGAATTTTGGGTTCTTATCCCGGAGGTTGTGGATTTGCTCACTGCCTCCAGCCAAATGACGGGAGAGTACCTTAAATTATGTTTCCTTCCAAATCCTTTCCAGTTCATCATTCATGAATCTTGCATCCATGCGACGCATCATTATACTGAGCTGCTACTAGAATCGCTAAATAAACTGAGAATAAACAAACAGTATCTACACAACATCGAAACCAATGAAGACCTCCAGCATGGACAATTATATCTACAAATGCTGAGGATTAACATTATGTAATTATAATAAATATTACACATTTGTTTCTTGCCGCTCTGTAACTAAGGACAAATCTGTTCGTTTTACTTCATACGTTAACAGATCTTGTTTTGTTGGTACCGTACTGTGTGACAAATCTAGATCCACCACCGCACGTGTCTGTAGTGACAGGGTTGGGGAGAACGCCCTTGATGGTGTACACTTGTGTGTAGGGGAGGAAATACAGTGGCGGTTTTTCCTACAGTTACGTAATGTACTCAGTGTTTCGGTGAGGTACCTGGCGTAGACCTGTATGTAATAGTACTGCATAAACAAAAGTATTTTAGGGCGGGAATGAATTGTTAATGTTAGACATCAAAGTGAACAAATTAAGTAACAAAACATATTTAGGGCCTCAGGTAAGAAACAGAAATTATATAGCACTAAATTAGAATAAATCATTACGTATCTGCGAAAAGTAGACTTAACTTTAAGGTTGCTTGAGGTCCTCACAGCGCAGGAAAATGGCGTTACACCGAAAGCTTACGGATTCCTCTAAATTCCCTTTGCTTCCATTGGGCACTGGGACCCAAAATTTTCGTTGACATGATGATAAAAAACGCCTCCCTAACCCCTATTGTAACTGAACTTCGACCACAGAGTCAGCAAAGGTTAGCCTTGTATACAGTTTAGCCATTTCTACAGCGGCAGATCTCCAGGCTCTTGTGTTCTGGGTGCTTGTAACAACGTGTATTCTTGTGTATTGATAGCAACTTTTCGGGGAACGTTTTGCTTCCATCTTCATAGTCTATGATACATCAACTCTAAGGTTGGTATCAGCTGTCACAGACTGGAAGGTAGAACATTGTTACATTCTCTGTTTGATGCTCTGAACCGAATTTCCTTTGGATATTTTGCGCAGAATGGTGTACAAAATTTCGTACCGCTGCATTTAGAAATTAAATCCCGTACAATTAATACGTGTGCAAGAAATATTAGTTCTATTCCAGTACACGCAGACAGCTGTTACTCTGAATAGTGTTAAGAATGAACAGGATTTATAAGGCTGAAGTCTTGCAGCATTTTAGCTACGTGATGGCAAGAGCTGCTTGAAGACGAGACGACTTGTGACTGCTGACTGCAGTCATAAGTCGAATAGTCTTAGTAGTAAAGCTGTTCATGTGCACTCCGTAAAGGAGAAGGTGGTAGTGGAGTTATAGCTCCACCAATTCTTGACCTCGGCTGAAGACTGCAGTGAGTGGTCAGCCTCAGGCCCTGAATGTTTACTCGCAGTGACAGAGCCTCAGGCGGGTGGGCCTCCGGAAGGTTCCGAACGCTGTGCAAAACAGAAAAACTCTTAGACTCTCTGAAACTTAAAAGATATTCCTTAGGCCTGGTCACTATACTGACTGGGCCATCGCGATTCCACAGTCTTAATACTGTCTGTCGAAATGTTCGTGTTATTTTCTGCCTAAAACTGTGTAAGCATTTCTTATGTATTTTAAGTGTTAGTCTACCACTTAAATTGCCATTCGTACCTCTAAAATTCTGAGTCGAAAGTTGGTGAATGGAAAGCTGTTTTAAGTGAATTTCTTCAGTTCTCACTTATATGTCTTACTTCCAGATATTCTGAAGGTTTGTCTTTCATTAGAATGAGAAATCACGTGTCGAATCGGAACAGATTACAATAACATTTTAATCCAAATATTGATCGTGGGACACTTTGCGTGATCGGAAAAAATAAATAAGAATATGTGGAATATCGGGGAAATCTTCGAGCATTTAACATCCTTTAGGTTCGATTTTTAACTGACGAAAATTAATAATTTTTGTAATCACCACTGGATTTCCCTGACATTGGCACGAGCGACATCTTAGTAAGCACGTACCTTATAACACTGATTCCCGCCTTAACGGAGATATAGTTCTGCTGGCATTCGTTTAGGTTGGGCGTGTGCTGGTTTGCTGCTGGCCTGCAAGCTGCAACATAGTTTGCTGCATGGGAGTAGCCCCGGCCCGGCTAGTAAGTTGAAGTTGCTACTTGATTCACCGCTATGTATAAGTTTATAGTGAGTACTTTAAGTTAAAAGCAGTTTAAAACAAAATGAGCGTGTCCGCCTGTTGACTTTAACTATGATCTCGGCACTTTTTCGAAGTTTATAACTGAACATGGCGTAATTTCGTCGTCGTTGTGAAGGTCACTTTAGTTTAGCTGCCTTTTTACAGCTACACGTTTCGAGTCAAATGTACTTCAATTCAGGTTTTAATTCCTAATTTTCTTCAGTACAAATGAAAGCGAAATATTAGTTCAAAATGTTAATATTAAAATTAATTCGCAATTTAACTGATGCATTCTTCGGCGAATAACTGCTACAGTTTACACCACATATCCTGAAATTATAATGGACATCCTGTCGATGTGCGGTAGGCACAGGTGAGCAAATTTCTGCCGACATTTACAAATGGCTTGAGAGGAACGAACAGAATGCAGTAACTGTCATATTGCTGACGTGTGTTCGGTAGGCAACCGGTTCGATTCCTGACAGAGGAACTATTTCGTTGTCATAACGCACAGTTATCAAGGCTTCATCACGCAGAGTAACACTGACAGAATGCCAGGTTTTGTAAGAATAAATTGGGTAATTTTCTGACGTCTTCTTATTTCCTATATCATAATGCCTTACAACAGAACTCTGCTTACACATAGCTCATTCTTCTCGTAAACAGCCGTTAGGTCAGTAAAACCTCATCGCAGTCTTTAGAAGTTGTGACGTGATTTTCTCTAAATTTATTTATAATTTTATTCCAAGCTTACAACTATGTTGACATTCATAAGTTATAAATCTGTACTTCCATAAATTTAGATTTTCAAATAAAACTGATCGCTCATTCTTTGATTGCGATGTTCACGTTTAAAGTGCAGAGTATATCAGAATTAGTACATAGAAAGATAAATGTACTGGGTATATAATAGGGGAATAGTATCTGGTGCCGAAATTATGAATGAGTGGAACTGCAAATGTCCGCCACATATAAACCCTCATGGCCCAGACAGGGACAGCTATACATCCCTGAAATACTGAAGTACTGCTAATATTAGTAACACACTGTGTTGCGAATTACTGGGTTGGTGTTTCGACACGTTAGTTTATTTTTCTGTTTGTTTTCAGTACTTCAGGAGCAGTACATAGATCGATAAATGTAGCTGAATCGTTCCTAAGAATGAGTGGCGCTACACTTCGACACCGTCTGTGTGACGTCATGGCGTATGCACGGAAACATAATGTGATACTGCTGGGGTTGGTAATATGTTACGTTGCGGATTACTCTGTTGGTATTTAACGGCAGTGTATGGTTAAGAATAAGTGGAGCTCTTATGTATCTGATCCCCCCATAGGCTATGCCTTAATGGCATAGAAATATACAACGTTTTATAATATGATGTTTTTAATATTAGTGTTACAGGATGATGTGAATTACTGGGTTGGTATTTAATGGAAGTACATGGTTAAGAATGAGTGGAGCTATACGTCTACTCCCCCATACGCCTTCATGGCATAGACAGAAACAACGCCTTATAATATGATATTGTTAGCATTAGTAATAGAGGATGATACGAATTACTGGGTTGATATTTAATGCAAGTACATGATTAAGAATAAGTGGAGCTATAATTCTACTGCCCCTAATCCCTTCATGCCATATAGAGGAAAGACTTCACATAATAGGATATTGATAATATTGGTAATGCAAGAAATTGCGAAGTACTGGATTGGTGTTTTGATGTGTTAGTTTATTTATCCTGTGATTTCCGATTATACTAGAATTAGTAAAGGACGGATAAACGTAATTGATATGTGTTTAAGGATGAGTGGATATGTTCCTCTGTTTCCCCTATATACCGTCATGGCGTAGGTTGAAACAACCTCATATAAGTGAATGCTATTGATATTAGCAATACATTCTGCTGCAAGTTAAAGGGTTGGTTTTTGGACTGTTGGTTTTTTTATTCCGCTTCTTCTGATTATGTTAGGGGCAGAACATGTGAAGATAAATACATTGGGTATCACAAATTACCTTTTTAATATTATTACTATTTACATGTTTCGGCCCACGAGTGTGCATCATCAGGCACACGGTACAAAAACTGAAAGCAAGATGTAAAGGATGAGGCCGCCTCCTCTTCTACACAAAACTGAATAATAACAGAATTTTTGCAAGTATAAACTATGCAATAAAAGGTACAGTGTCTGTTATTTCGTGTATGGAATAATATTGTGTACAGTGCGTTGTCTTTGATTTCTGTTTCATTGAGCCGAATTACTGTGTGTGAAACCACTTTTCGTTTCGTTAAAGGTCATAGGCGGCATGCAGGCAGAGTTTACCTACCACCATTGCCCATGTCCCTCAAGGAACTTCGTGATCGGATAACGCATGCACTGCAGACCATTACAGCGGACATGCTACACCGAGTCTGGGATGAATTTGATTACCGTGTGGATGTGTGTCGTGTGACCCAGGGTGCACACATTGAAGGATTGTGATTAACGCATGATAAACTTGGACAGTTGCCGCTGCTGACGGTGTACGTTGTGCCCGTGTAAGGTGAGAAATAAATTTCTTGTTAACTTTTGAATCCGCACCATACTTTCGTGTATACCCTGTATGTCTGTCACTGGCCTCCTGATTTCATGGCATTTGGATTGTTATTGCGATGACGAATGAAATTATTACGTGTTTTTGAACACTTCCGGGTTCCTGTGCTTATCCAGTTAATACTTTGATAAACATTACTACATCAGTAGTGCAGGTCAGTTTCGTGTTCAGCGCCTCAAAACTAGAGAAGATTTAATATTTTCATTTCTGTAACTTTTTGTGTGTTACGAAGTGTTACCTGAAAGCCGTCCTTAAAATATTCCGACTTCGTTTTCATTTATTGCTCTTAAACTGTGTCAAATTTGAGCTTATTTTATATATTGTTGCGTATAGTCTCCTGTATATCTAAGTTTAGTTGAATTCTGAATATGCTGTGAACTACTGGTGTATAAAATGTAATAACAATGTTGTGATTCATTGCTGCCTTCAAGATTATTGTGGTCCTTTCTGCTGTGTTGAGTTATATTCCGCAGTAAAGTAAGAGGCTTTTCACAGAAACCAAATATGTGAGAGTTTGGTAAGATAAGAAAATAATTGCTGAAAATTATTGCCACGTATTGTGCCCCATTTTATTTGAGTCCTTTATTCAAATAAAATGCTTTTGTTAAAGATGTGTACATGAGGACTCTGATGAGAAAACAAGAAACCGAATTGGCTAAAATTTCATTAACATATGAAAAGTCTTGCCAGTCCGTAATACTCAGTTAAACCTCGTGATTGGACATGAACCAATAGAAGTGCAGCGGCTCGCCTACCTTTGCAATGTACTGTCTGACGACGGAGACGTGACAACGGATGTCAACTGTAGAATCGGCAAAGCATCAGCAGTCTTTCAAAAGATGCGCCAAATGTGGCCTGCACCATCAATCAGTATCGCCACCAAGATATGGTTGTATAACGCCATCGCCATATCAGTTGCAATTTACGCCAGCGAAACCTGGAAAACTACAGCGAGAGTGGCGCAGAAACTGAATGTGTTCCATCAGCGCTGTTTACGTAAAATTCTTGGCGTGTTATCGCGACGATGTCGCGCATGGTGAGATCCTACGTAGAATCGATTTGCGAAGGCTACAGGATATTGTGACAGAACGTCGCTTGCGGCTAGCTGGGCAAGTCCTTCGCCTACCTTACAACTGTCATCCCAAGACTGCAATGTGATGGATACCACTGGAGGGAAAAGAGAGCAAGGAAGGTCAGCGAAGTCATGGCTCAAAACATTAAAAGAAGGTCTGCGAAACATTAGTGTTAATTCGGATGAAGCAGAGACCGTTTCAGCAGATCGACGACAGTGGAGAACACTTGTTGCCCAGTGTGCCCAATTGCACTGGGGGAACTAAGACTAGACTGATATTAGAGTCCAGTTACAATTACAGAACAAACTGGTAGATGAGTGTTAAGAATACAGAACCCAGATTTCCGCAATACTACTAAAATGTCTGTCATAATTTCTGGTATAGTGCTATGTTGGTATTGGGTGCCATTTTAATAATTAACACCTTGTCTTTAATTACATCAATTTTAATGCAAATAAAGGCACAATACACTTTTAGGACTTAATTTAATTACATATTTCGGAATTTAAGAAGCCGTAAAGTGCTTAAATTATTATTAAATGTGAAGGTCACCCCATGAAACAACTATGCAGGCAGAGAGGGAAGATAGAGTTATAGCTGTAACTCATTCACTGCCCTGGCACTAGAAGGGGTTGGGTGGTCAGTTTGGCGCATCGGCTGCTTTACCCCTGGGAAAGACCCAATATTTTGATTGAAACAAAAAATGATATAAAAAATTAGATTTAATATACCGGATGCTTATCGAATCTTAGCAGCTGAAAGAGTAAAACAGATCATAAAATTACGTACGCCTCGTAACCATCTGCATAAGAGACATTTATATATTACAAAAGAGTTATGTAACAAATTAAAATAATTAATGTGACTGTGGTACCAGCAGACATAAAGTAGAACTGTCATGCTCGTAGACAACAATACTTATGAAAATAAGATAGGAATAAATGACTTTTAACAATAACCCATTTCTCAAAACTTACTACAGAACCCACCGGAAAATACCAACACCAACTCCGACAGACATTACAAAAATGTGATAACATTCTTAGTAAATATAAAGTGAAGTACTTAATACAAAAAAACCTACAACCCCTCTGCTAAAGGCACAACTAAAATTACATAAAGCAGATATTCCGATCCGCCCAGTAATCAGTGTCAATATAGCAGCATGTAAAGTGGCAAAGCTTCTCACCCAAATACTAGATGAATATATCAATCTCGCCAATCAATACGTTGTTTCCAGCTCTGTAGATTTGCCTTACGAGCTAACAAAATTTGACATTAGCAGTAATCACAGATTTCTTACACATGATATTAAGGGCCTTTTTGTGAATATTCCCGTTCAGGGGATATTAAAAATTACCAATATTATTCTCCAAAATAACGGACATTGACACAACACCAAAAAGCCAAATCTTACAATTGATAAAAGCTGTTCTTAATCAAAATTACTTTATCTTACAGGTAATCTTTTTTAACCAACAAAAGACATAGCAATGGATCACCTGTTTCAAGTATAATAGCAGCAATATTTTTAAACCTTAAGAAAAATATTTCTAGAAACCAAAAAGATAATATATTACACAGGATATGTGGATTATATCTTGATTATATACAACAAAACAACGTTTAACCCAGACAGCCTTAACCAACAGTATAAATGACGTGCACAAGAATATCGGTTTTAAGCCAATAACTGAAAACAATGGACAAATAAACGTCCGGTCTGCTCCTTGTACGGAAGGAATCTAATATTGAAACTGACATCTATGGAAATCCTGCCACTACAGACACAACTACTAATTTTTTTCAAACCTTCATATAGAACACAAATTAACAGCACACAGTACCACATTACACTTATGCACTCACTTCCCCTTTCACCAACAAAAAAGGAAACAGAACAGCATAACATACAGTATATAATTAAAGCTAATATGTTCCCTTTGACACACACACACACACACACACACATATATATATATCTATAAACTAACCTGCAGATTCAATCAAAATAACAGTCAAGATTTTCATAATATTTCATATTAAGCCGATAAATGTTCTTTATTTACATACTAAAGCATAATGATACGAAACGTCACTAACCTATTCAGAAACACAGATTTACATATTGTCTTCCGGAACACTAATACCGTACATGATATACTGAAATTGAAGACAAGCAACACAGCAGAAGAGTCCATATAGAGTGGCGTTTGTAAGTTGGAATGTTCTAGTGCAGTCCTTCATATGTTGGGCAGACTGGTCTAACGTAAATGAGAGATACATGGAAAGCATTAGATATATCAGGCATAACGACCCACAATCCGCTTAAGCAACACATACTTTAAATAGCGTGCATGAATACGGAGACCTTAATAGTAATATGTCTCTGTTAAATCTATGAATTCTTACCAACAGTTTTATATTCAATAGTACTTCTATAATAACAAACCGTTTCCTGACCAAAGCACGGGTGAAACAGCCCACTGTACTAACAGATATACGACCTCCAACAGTGTCACAGTAACGAGCTTACACTTACACCTTGTAGTACCTTATAATACACAAATTAACAGCGCACAATACCGCATTACGATTATGCACTCACTTCCACTTTCATCAACAAGAGAGCAAAGAGAACAGCATAACATTCAGTATATAGCTAAAGCGAATATCTTCCCTTTGACACACACATTTATATATAAACTAAACCTTCAGATTCAACGAAAATAACAGTCCAGATTATCATAATACTTCACATAAAACCAATAAATGGGCTTTATTTACATACTATAGCCCGATGACAGGAAAAGTCAATACCCTATTCAGAAACACAGATTTACATATTGTCTTCCGGAACACTAATACCATATATGATATACTGAAATTAAAGTCAAACAACACAGCAGAGGAATACACAAAGAGTGGCGTTTGTAAGTTGGAATGTTCTAGCGCAATCCTTCATACGTTGGGCAAACAGGTCGTAACGTAAATGAGAGATACAAGGAAAGCATTAGATATATCAGGCATAATGACACACATTCCGTATAAGCAGCACGTACATTAAGTAGCGTGCATGAATACGGACACGTAAATAGTAATATGTCTCAGTCAAATCTATGAATTCTTACCAACAACCTGGGTGACAGTACACCTAGAGTTAGCAATGATGTGGCTGTTGCATGAAATTTTGAATTTGAAGCCCCACGAAATGGCACGTGATATAAGGTTCTTGAATGATGAACTGTAATAGAACGCATAAAAAGTGCAACCTGTAAAGATGATTTTGTGTAACAAACAATAACATGTCAGGTGTGCAATAATATTTTTGAGGTCTCGAGTTGGAGGTAAGAGTGAAACACTGCGGTCGGGGTAGAAATTTAGTGTTGTGTTTCTATAATGGAAACGGCCTGTTGTGAGAGACGTACTGAAGTAGGTGCGTTATTTTGGATAAAACAACTTCTTTACTGCTGAATGCCAAATTATGGCAGGTCTGTGGAGCCTCTGTAAAACTTTATGCTGAATGGGCACTGATGCACAACACTGGCAAATACGGTAAAATGGATAATGATGCCCCGGTTTTTATTCTGACAGGTTTTTACAATTCTGTAAAGCAACAGAATTTATATCTGTGTGCGCAATATGTATAGTAGGGTCTCTGCTACAGAACTGTAATTTCTGTTGTTGCAAATCTAAATCCCTTTACTGACAACAATAAAAATTACGAAGGTATGCAAAAGGGCGATTTTGTCTATGCTTGGTGAAAGATGTCCCACATACAATGCAATACAAATAATAAATTTTTAGTGAAAACATTTCAATCATATAAAATAATGCATGTTCTCTATCACTATGAGACTCCTTCTTGCTTTTTAACTAGAAAGTACCAACAGTAATTCAGAGGTTTTTTGTATGACACAAAGTCTTTAAAAGATCACTGTAACTCCGATATGTTTCTGTGGCGTATATACAGCCATCATCAGGTAGAAAGCTACAAAGAAATCAAGAACACCGCTAGTAAGGTAAAGTCCCTCTTGTTACGCACACATTGCTGACTAAAATTGTGTGCGTAGTAAGAGGGACATTATCTGACTAGCGGTGCCCCAGGTTTCGTTGTAAACTTCCCCCTGATGATGATGGTGTATATGCCACCGAAACATGTCGGACTTAAAGTGATCCTCTAAAGGCTTTGTGTCATACACTGAACTTGTGCATTGCTGTTGGTAACTTCTACTTGATAATTCAAAAAGGGCACGGTGTAAAGGGAGCAGTGAAGTCTCCTTCTTACTTCTTTGTAGACTCCGTATGTTTTTTAAGATTCTTACAGCAGCTTTTATATCCACAATCAATTCAAGTTTTGCAGAAAATAGTGCAGTTGTCATGCAGCCACTTTTAGCGGCCTGAGCAATTTATCGATTCACAATCTTCTTTTGTTGCATTCCTTACAGCAGTCGCTATCATCATTTTTATCAGAATTCGTCGAGTTCGGATTGCGAACCATTTCCGTGAAATTATTCTAAATACACTTGGCTCTTATTTTCTCCTTTTGGATGACTGGCGAATTAGCGAGAACTTCTAGATGTAGATTTCTCGTTACCGTTGATGGCTCTGAGTTTAATAATTTTGGATAGTGAATAACTTTGGTTGAGGTGACAATTCCATGGACCTTTTGGTTGGCTTTTCTTCCTGAGAGACCTGGATGGCTGTGGGTGGATGGACGAATGCAGGAGTGAAGGTCTGTCATTTTAATACGCTCATTAACCCATACCATATTTAAATAAAATGTATTAGAGTAGGTAGGCAACAATTTTGTAGTCTTTCATTAACGTATAAATGAAAATGCAGTGTAAAATTTGGTGTATGAACCAAGCGAGTTAAAATAAATATTAGTGGGGCATCCTTACACATCTTTCAATGGGGCGACTGTACTCAAATGTGGAGCGAAGGTGTCCCGGCTGATCCCATGACTACGGCTTTTCTTGTGAAATTTTGTAACTGTATAAAACGGTACAGAGAAGTCCACACTGCCTTCGCGCACATTGTTGGTTAAACTAAAGTAGGCATAAACAAACAGAGAATTATTAATGAATGGCTCCCTGAAATACACAGCTGTGAAAATCACGTTACTTCCTTTACAAAACAATGTAAGGTCGTTGAGAAAGCACAGCAAATCTGCCTTGCACAATCCCAGACTCACCAGAGGAAAACCTAGCGGCTTAATGCGTGCAGCTTTCTAGAGCTAAGATTTCGAAGTAACTGATGGTGGGGCATTATTGGCCAGTGGGCAACTTTGCCCTTTTTCCTATATGCCATCAATTTTGGTTTATTCTGAAACACATTGTTCCATTTCATTGTTACATAAGGCCAGTGCTGTATAGATCCGTACTGCAGAGTAAGCACACACATATATTCCCTCCACTTCTTATGTTGGGAGGTAATTTTTCCACTCAGGCTCATTGAAATTGCCATTGTTTTAAAGAGGAGGAAGCCATTGGCACTACTGAATACTTCAAGCAATCCAAACCTATGCTGCTGTTGGTCACAGGGAAGGCCTTGAATTTATTCTTCTAATTGTGTGATATTCAAGTACTCCTGAGGAGATGAGTCCTCCAGCATGCCATCCAGCTTCTTGTATAGTTCTCTGAAGTTTGGTCGAAGTTTTGGATTTGCTTCCCAGCAAGTCAACATGATATTGTACCTACAAATGAAGTAATGAATTTGTACAAGACATTCCTTATTTCAGTACAACAGGATTTTAACAGAACAGACATTAAAGGAATAATCGTCCAGATGAATTCACTTTGATGAAATTTTTACATTTTATGTCAGTGAAAATATTTACTTTGACAGTGTTCCTGGTGGGGGGAGGTGGCTGTTGTACAATTGTTGTGTAATTCTGAACACTTTCGTAATTATTAGAATCTGTTTATATAAAAGAATTTTATTCTGTGGGGCTATACTGGAGCTTGGATTGCGTAAGTGGTGTGTAAGAAACTGTAATGCCAACAAGATGTGATAATTATCCATAAGAAGGTGAATAAGTCTTGAAATTTATAGTGCATGGCTATATACATAATCAGAATGCAGGTTAAAATACACTTCTCCTTTACTTTAAGTTTTAGATATCTCACAGTCAGCAGGGTATATCAAAATATGGCTTAGGTAATGTTTGAGTGTTAGCACTGCTGAAAGTAAGAGTGAAATATAAAATATTTGTTTTAGCAGTGTTAAGTTGCGTATAATACCCGTAACACAAGTTTCACAGAGAAAGAATGTCAGGTTACTGATATACAGATTTCGAAATTAGTGAGAGAATAATACAGAATTTGAATTGTGAATTTTGACAAAAAATTCTGACTATTCGAAAATTGTGTGACACCTTTACCGTTTACGGGTAAAAATTACCTATTCGCCTGTGCGAAATAAATCCACAAAATCTCCTCCGGTCAACAGTTTCTGTGACACGGAAAATGTGCTGGACAGAAAACATCCCCCCTTCCGACCTTCGGTGTTAAGTGTTGATCATGCGGAGTGTAACCGTCACACTGTGTTGCGCTCCGCGAGAAAGTTACCGAGAAGCCTTTGTAACTGAAGTAGATTATCGTATGGAAGTGTACAGAAAGTTACCGAGAAGGCTTTGTAACTGCAGCAGATTATCGTATGGAAGTGTGCAGAAAGTTACCGAGTAGGCTTTGTAACTGCAGCAGATTATCGAATGGAAGTGCACAGAAAGTTACCGAGTAGGCTTTGTAACTGCAGCAGATTATCGTATGGAAGTGTACAGAAAGTTACCGACAAGGCTTTGTAACTGCAGCAGATTATCGTATGGAAGTGTACAGAAAGTTACCGAGAAGGCTTTGTAACTGCAGCAGATTATCGTATGGAAGTGAACAAAAGGTTACAAAGGTTCTGAAACTCCATCAATATCGTGTGCATGTCATGGGCGAACTGAAGGTCTCTGATAGGGAACTGTGACTTTAGTGCTGCGGATGTTCAGACACATTTCACCGTAGGAAACGAAGCTCGGTTTCACGCTAGTCGGTATATTTATAGCCAAAATAGCATAATATGCAATTGCGGGAAATCCCCATACTTTTCACGAAAGACTATGAAACCGTTTAGAACTTTGAGTAAGTTGTGGTGCTCTTTGATGGAGAATAATTGGTCCAATTTTATTCAGAAAACGGTAGCAACATAACGTCATCAGATTTCATGTCTTTGTTAGGAGTTCAGGAAGAAGACTGTGGTTTCTACAAGTTCGGGCTACGACGCACCCAGTAAATTTGTCAGTACAAATTTTGCGCGAATTCTTCCGCGATCACATTATTTGTCGAAACTTTTGGCCCACTCGATCTGCGGTCTAATATCGCCGACTGCTCTTTGGGGAGAGGGGTCTTGAAAGAGAATGTGTACAAAAGAATCCGCACACATTACAGGAACTGAGACAAAACGTACATCTATGCCTTTCAGGCATGACTCAAACTTTTCACCGGTTTGCATCAGATACGAGAAAAAGGGTGAATTCATGCTTTGCTGAGCGCGGTAGAATTTTCCAAAACATAGTATAGCACTGTGTTTGTGTTCCGATCTTAAAGTACTTTTTGTACACACAGAGCATATTTAAAAAATTGGTTGCGTAACATTTCGAACACTCTGTATGTCAGGCATTCTGTACGTGATGTTTAAGGATTTTAACAAGTACAACAAGAATACAACCATACCACCACCACCACCACCACCACCACCACCACCACCACCACGAACAACAACAAAAACAACAACAACAATAAGAACAACAACAAATTTCTTTGTGTTGGTTTATCACTGTGACAAACTGTGTGTATAGGGGAAGATACCTGCACATGAAAATGGGCACTGTAGTGCACACTAGTCCTGACCATAAAATGTGGTTGATTTGTACCTTAGGTGAAATAAATGAGGAATTGCTTTCTGTGATAATATTCATTTTGAGGACAATTTTAAGTGTTACCTGTTATTTCGGTACCATTTATTGAGTGGAAGAAATAAACAGTTCAAATATCTCGCTATACAAAGCGGGTGCCATCCCTCTCCCTCTTAAACGTTCTTAACCACAGCACACCTTTCCAGCAGATAAAATGCCGCTCACATCCCCACCGTATTACCCACTGCGAGATCTGTAAGTGTGTATCGACCAGCAGCTTCTGCCTTGCTTACTCATTCCGAAGACTGCTACTGAGTTCTGTGCCGAAACGTTCGAATAAGTTTAGCACACGGCACGGTTGGTACCCGAAGGTGGGAACCACTGCGTGTGTCGGAACTGTGTCTAGCGCGTTCTCGGATTAAAGGAAATAAAATGGCGTGACATAGGCCTATTAAGAAGCTACGTCTTAATTGCTTTTAAGTACTAGCCATTCATATCATATTTCACATTAAAGGAACAGAGCCAGTCTTGAGAAACTAGCAGTTCTTCATCTAGACAAGAAACGTCCCGCATTTTACGGAACAGGATATTTTGTTATTGTGCCCACATCAAAAGAATCCGCCACTGGTCCCTACTCTGAGCCAGATGACTAGTCCGCGATTTCTTGTACTATTTCTTCAAACTCAGTCTCAATATATACACACATTTACGCCTAGGCCCTCCAAGCGGTCCCTTTTGCTTCATGTTTTGCCACAGAAAGCCTCTGTGCAGTGGCATACTTAAGATTTTTGCGCCGCTAATGGAAATCATTAATGTAAAAAATCATATTTTTTGAACTTAATTTTATTTAGATATACGATGTGAAACTTTACCTAAAAATAAATTATTTTTATTTAAAATTTTCATTTTCCGCTAATTTTCTAGCTACTTGGACTGAGCCATGAGGAGCGGCTGGTAAGGAGTAAAAATCATGCGATTTTAGCCAGCCTCGTGTTGTTTCATCACTCTTAGGTCCAACTGCTTTCCTCAGAACTATGTTTTCAAATACCCTCAGTGCACGCATCGCTTTCCATATGGGAGACTGAATTTAGCGCCATATAAGCTAACAGGCAAACATGTTTTTTAAAGGTTTTAACCTTTACATTTTTAGAGAAGAGATGGGAAAATTAAAGATTCTGAAGCAAACAGCAGCGAGCGTTCCTCGGAAACATTTTGCCATTTATTCCTTCATGAATACATTTTGATGTCTTGGTGTCGTTCACACATGTCTAAAGTTTCGCCACATCTTGACAGAACTTACTGGCTCTCATCACGGTGTTGTTGTGCCCTGCATCCTGTTGACAGGAGGCCTTGTTGTTCGATAGGAAGTAATTCTAAAGACACGTGTAGGTCGTGAATTTGTTACAGAAAATATCGAGCTTTTAGGATTTGCTGTGATGCTAACAATGACTGTAGCAGGTGCTAAGGAAGACATTAAATAATGCACATGAAGGAGTGCTGTTACTTACAGTTCTTTGCTGCAGTTGGGTGGACGCTCCATTCTGTGTCCTTCACGCAGAAACTTGAATAGTTCGCCTGTGGGGATGTCTGGGTATGGGCTACCCCCAAAAGTGACAATTTCCCATACCAGTATTCCAAATGACCATCTGCAGAAAACAGAAATCAACAATGTTGGCAGTTAGTGTAATGATTTGTTTGCATAAAATATTTTAATACGTGAAGCAGTGTTTTTAGGCTACATGAAATTGCTTTCGTGTCAAAGAGATTAATATGTTCTTGCATTCCTGTTGTCTGGTTTTACAGAATGTACCACAGTATACACTGTTCGGGATTTTCAGTTACAATTTCCTCCTTATTGAACGGTTTCATAGGATCAGTTTCATCCTATGCATTTCTACTCGGAAGATACAAACCTTGAGTGTGTGCCCCACAACAATTTGCCCGTTGCAACTTATATTACGGTAATGTCTGTGCTGGTAAAATTGTCGGCTAAATATTTCTACCTGCCTGGTGTAAAACTGAAAAGTCAGTAGTTACAAAGGTCTGATAGAAATTCCGTTCTTTATAGGGGCCGATGATTTCTCATCGTCTCTAAAAAAGCTTACAAGTGATTGCTTTAACAAATCAGATCTTTTCCAGTTCCCACTTTTGTTTTTATCTTCTGGATTCATTTTGAAACTTCCCTCATCCATCCCTGTGTATTTCAATGCCTCCCATAATCTCCACACTAAAATAATTTTGCACATGTCGTTTCTCCCGTACGTACGTACATTACATAACGCCTTCATTTCATCTTGTAATTCCTACCATAATCAGTCTGTAAATGCTGTGCGTACACTACGTCCACATGTAGCATCTGCCAATATTGCACGATTTTGTTTGAAATCTGTACAGGGAACGCATCCTAAATTAGTAAACTTTAAACCGTCAATTTGTGTGAGAGCAACAATTAAACTTTCCCAATTATGTGGTCAAATGTGAGGCGTGTTGATTGTCGCAGATAGGATTATGAGTCACGTTCTTTTTCGTGCTGTAGGCCCATTGCACGTGTAAAATACTTCTGTTCTCTTTGTTTGTGTGTCTATTCGATAGCAAGTTTTGGCAGTACGTACGTTCCCACGAAGTAAATGAACGCTGAAGAGTAAAGGAGGAAACTGTGAATTTGGAATCTCTTGAATTAACGAGGTGCTTCATTTGAAGTGAAGTATTATTGGAGTGGGCGATTACATTAGTACCTGGCCCTTAGTTCAAATTCCCAGAATCGGGAAAATTCCCTCCGGTCCGATTGACCTATGTTCCGATGTTCTTATCGGAGAGGTTAGGATGTCTGAGTGATCTAAAGTCGCTGGAACATTGCGTGTTAGTGTATGATATATACACTAAATACAGATTCTGCAAGATGTGTCATAAATTCAGGCTAAAGTTTCCTGATGCACCTGTTCCAAACATGGCAACTATTTACAATAAGAAGAAAAGATTTGGAGCAGCAGGTTCTCTACTGGCCAGTAAGAGAAGATGCAGAAGACGTGTGCTAATAGAAGAAAAAATTTACAAAATTGGTGCTGAATTGGAAACGTCTCCAGGCAACTCAATGTCTTGGCTTATGCAGAAGACAACCATGTCTGCATTATTAGCACGAAACGTACAATGTTGCTGTATTGCATTCGTGTGAGACAAATGTGGCTCACAAACTGTGCGACACATCGTGAATTAAGATGAAATTTTGTGAAATTTTACCTTCGTTGGGTACACGCTAGAGAAATAAATCTCACACTTTAGCGACGAAGCTTCGTTGCATCTCCGTAGATACGTGAAGCCCCACAATAACAAATATCGGTCTGCATAAAATTCTATGCTAATCCACCGGGTGCCTTACACGATGTCGGGGTTGGAGTGTAGTGTGCTATGAGTGCAAGTAAGATTATTAATTTCATCCTTTTTTATTCTAAGAGAACACAAATTCCCACCGGTTGTTTCTACATTCTGACACCTTTCTTTAATCCTTACGGACGACCAGAAAACTTGTGTTTCCCTTCAACAGGACAGTGCAAGGCCTCACACAGCAGACGGTTCTATGCATTGTTTGGAGAATGTGTTCGGCACTGCTAAAGTGTGTTCATTTTTTAAACACTGCTATTCTTAATCTTGCACACAAATATCTCAATCATAATTTTTCCTACTGGCCTTTACGTTTTGCTTCTTATGTAACATTCCAGTATTATTTTTTACATTATATTTTAGTATTCACACATCTGACTGAAAAGGACTCACACGTCATTTTCGTCGTATACTCATGACTCCAGAGTGACTCAGGGCCCATCCATTCTACAGGCAGTATCCCAGATCCTTTCTTGTAATAGACATTGCTCTCATAGACGTCACGACTCATTCCGAAGTCGGAAATCTTGACAGATCTGTCGTCACATACCAAAGCATTTCTTGCTGCCAGGTCCCGGTGCACCACGTGATTGTTTGCCAGATACTTCTAGGGAATCTAAGAATAGATCTGTGCTGGAAGTGGTTGTTATTTCTTGACTATTCTAAACGAAAATCGAATCTATAATTGCCATCACGTTGTTGTTTATTTCGCCTGCGTTAAGGGCTCTTGTGATATGACGCGCTATAACAGAGGAATCAGCCCTGTAGGCGCATTAACTTCCTTCAAAAGGTCAGGAGCTGATTACCTACTGGCGTGGCGTCATATACCGGTAGAACAGAGTCCTCAGTCACACCGCCGTGAGGACAAGACTCACAATGTTCTGCGTTGCCACGTTACTTCAGGTATCATGTCACACTGCCTAATTATTCATTTATTTCTTGATTTGTAGAACCTGCGAAAGCCCAAGCAGACCTGTCATCTGAACTACTTTAACCGCAGCGCCTTTTTATCTTTACTACCATTATCATAATAGTCAGTATCAGTGGTGCTGGCGGTATTGACTGTCCTCTGGCGTGTTCGTGTTTCTTACTCGTACTTCTAGGACGATATCAGGATAATACGTGTACTTGGAAATACGCCACGACCAATTCCACATGTGTTCATACATTACCAACTACCTTACTGACCAAACAACGTCTTAATTTTATATATTTACTTTCAATACATTAGTGAGTGATATTGTTCCAAATTACATAAAGATTGCGTCAGTCTGCAAAAAATAGAACCCGTTTTATAGACATTAGTTACTCTCGTTCACAGTATGTACATACAAACATTTAAATGCAGCACCCAGTTTAAATCAGGTTTTAGTAATATTACCTACGTTACACAGGACGAAACGACTGTTTCTTCTATTACAGCTTGCTTTATAATTGTTTCCTTATAAGTAAGATGTTGTAAAAGATGTAGCTTCTCCACTAACAGTCAAGTTGGTCTTTGAACTGCACGTTTTTTCACTAAAACGCGATATTTAACCCTGAAACATTTTTATACGTATCTAATGTCTCATGCTTTCGCATTTATTAAATATCTTAAAAGATGTTCTCTATCAAATATTCTTACTGAAAATAGGATGTCTGTGTTACGCCTTTCTGGAGAATATCATAAAAAGTCAAGCAGTACAAAGCTCTCTGTGATTAATGACCTTATATACATATTACAGTGGGTCACGTACACGGCTTTGTTTCAGATACACGGAGAATAGACCTACGTTATGTAAGTGGGGGCGTGCTTACTTTACAAATAACTAATACTCTCCACAAGGAAGTTTCTGTGCTAGTGTAACGTTATGTTGCCTGGCTGTCTCATAGTGAAGGTTAAATGTGTTTCTTGAGTGGCTTGTGGATCAAAGTGGGTGAAGTGTTACTGAGTTGTGGGATGTGCCTTAGTCATAGGCAAATGCTTGGTGATACACGGAGATATAAAACAAATTTGGCACATCTGCAATTATTAAAAAACAAATTTGATGAAACGTAGCATAAAAATATTAGTTACTTATTAAATGATTTTGCCGAACCCAGTGGCCGCGGGGCCTGAGGTGTAGGTCCGCGACCGAGCGCTTGCCAGGATCGTGGGTTCGAATCTCACCGGGTGCATGGATGTTTGTCTCTTGTACAGTGTCTGTGCTGTCAGGTAGAGGTCTCAGCGACAGGCCGATCACTCGTCCAGAGGAGTCCTACCGACAGTGGCGTGTGTTTGTGTGTGATCAATTGAAAACAGGAAACCTCCACCCCTACTGTGAACACGTAGGTTGAAGATGGAAAAACTACGAACGGATAGACCAAAACCAACAAACAATTAATAAGTTTATTACCAAAAACCTGCACAATAAATTGCACTTATCCATACATATAGGAGACTACTCCAACATTCTGGGGCTATTTCTTTTAGCCATCTTCAGGGAGTACCAATATAAAAAACGTGGGGCTATATATCTTTTGTATACAAGTAGTGCCTGAAGATGGCTACAATTAATAGTCGAAACATGTTGAAGTTTCCTCCTGCAAGTGGATAAGTGCAACTTGTTGGTAATAAAACTGATCTATGTCTAGTGCACGGAAGATGCATACTGTCAGCATTAGTTATGTCTGTGTAACTGACATGACACACGCACACTAATTTTAGATATACTGTTTAGCCTCTTTCCACATTTTATGAGTAAATGTGGGTTTGTGGTGTCATGTCTGTCTGCCTACACACCTGAATGCTTTAGACAAACAGATGGATTTTCACGGAACCCAGTATGGGCATGATGGCAGTATCAGCACTGCACTTTTATACTGTTTAATCCCGTGCCATCCGTAACAGCGACCGTGCTGCTTTACTAGACAGGAGCGATGTTAAATCAACTTAGCTTTACTGGGTTAATGAGACTTAGCGTTGCAATGGATCGCACAAGAATATTTAACTTTAGTTAACGTAAAAGTCTGTAAAGCAAGGCGACTACACCATATCTAGGTCTAAATTTACGTTTCCGTTTATTGGCGAAAATTAGCGGATCATTGTAGGTGAGCTGCTGTATATTTAGATGAGCGGAATCAAGCATAAATACTGTGTGAAATTTTCTCACAACCCAACAATAAGGAACACGTCTGCGGTGCGAAGTATTCAGGTTTCGGTTATGCGACAAACGTAACGTGCTGGGACTCTGTATTAGTGTAAAACACGCACACAAAATATAATTGTATATATCGCAGTATTTACATGCTAAATGCTAAGACAGATCTTAAGAATGTTATATATCATATACAGTATACGGCTACACGCCGTTATTGTGAACGTATAATTAATACCAAACTCTGAGTCTAGAATCAAGAAAGAAAGCGTTATAAGTTTTTCCCAGTCTTTCTAAGTAATATAAAATATTTTGTTTTTAGTGGATTTATCTTCTAAACGCATTACATTCTGGATTCCTTCTACTTCCGACGTGAAGCGCTACATAATTGTACAACTTTTAGTGAGCATTTTGCTTTTCTCTCGGAAAGAATTTAAAAGACATGTTCATCTGGTAGGATAATTTTATTTCCTTTTAAGGCGTTATTAAATTTCACTGCAGTTCAGAATATAGTGGCCCGTTTTATTTCAAAATGTTTACAGTTCTTTGTTATTGGCACTCTGATGACGATATTTCTTGAAAGAGAAGAGATATTTTAAGGGGAAGTTAGAAAGTAGGAATAGAGTACACACATCTATTTGCCCTTAAATATTACTCGTGTTTAGTTTGAACAGCACTAAGTCACGGTGATAGGGTCGGTCAGTTATTACAAACTCTCTCTTTATCTTTTTACTAGAAAGACGACTATTTTCGGAAGCACGATAAATTTCTGAAAAAGGAGCCGATTGAAATCCTCGCAAATATCGATCTCTGTAGCCCTGAAAAGCAATTTGGACTAAATTTTAAAGTAAAAATTATTATACTTGTATTTTACAGAAAATTGAGGAAGCTGAGTTTATAATGCTAATGAAAGATGAACAGACTCCAGACGTGTGAGTGATTAAGTTTCGTGTTAATAGGCTGCTGTGTTTGTACATCTGGTGTGTGTGTGGACGGTGGCACCGACTCAATCACTTTCGAAATTCTAAAGCCACCTCACTTGCTTTAAGGGAATTTAAATTCTTCTGGAATTTAAATTTGAAGATTTCTGGAATGTGACGACGTGCCAATTGGTGAACAGTTTTCTTGAACTCTTTGTTCCCGAAGATAAAGACATTAGGATGTTTCGAAACGTCGGTAACTCTTTACCAATCTACAGTGCGTGACATCCCAGAAGACTGAAACTTCAGAAAGGCCTCTGTGAGAAAATCAGAGCTCGCAGTGTCCCAGAGCTTTTAAATCTGGCATCCGCAAATCTTTCATGATTTCAATACGTTTTCCCTTCTATTTGTTACTCTCTCTATTTCCCTGCAGTAAGCCCTTAAGTGGAAATATGTAAAATTATCTATTTAGGAGCTGTGATATTCCTCTATTTCAAATAACAATCCATTACATGAAAAGTGGGCACAAATTAAGATGTACAGTGACATGATTAAGTGAAAGAAGAGAACGGGTTAATTGAACGGTCTTCAGGGGAAATCGTAATAAGCGGGATCTCGGTAAAGAACAGTGTTGGCAGTCTCAACACAAATGTTCAAAATATTTTTCACTCCGCAGCGGGGCTTGTAGTCCTGCGGCATCCTGTTAAACCGGACAGGGGAATTGCTTTAGCTACATTTCTGTTCTTAGCTGTTGCAGATATGTGGCTGGGTTTGCTACAGGAAGCTGAAAATTGAGAGCAGTAACTGTGAGAACTTAAACTCAGAAAGCCGTACGCCTGTATCTGTACGACATTGCACAGCGTTTGTCTTATTGTGTGTTTAGTGTACGGTATAACAAAACAACCTTGGGGATTGATGCAGTCTGAATTCTGTTAAGCAGAAACTGTGTTATATGCGTAACACTTGGCATGTTATAAACAAAATTTAATGTGAAATAAATGGCTTCCAGTAAACTTTGTATAAAATCAGTAGTTTTTTAAAATTCGTACGCTGTTTTTATAAGTTTCAAAGATAAGCTGCTGTCCATTTCTGTTGTAAGCTCATACAGTTATCGTGCTGAATATTTTTGTCCGAATAATTTTGAGTCATATATTCGAGTCTTATTGTTGGTGGAAAAGAACGTTCTGCCATAAGAATTGAGCAGAGCAAAGTTAGTTTCTTTTTAGGCTGCCTGTAATGTGCCTGAAAGTTTTAGCTTGAGGGAGTAGGTTTCTTAAAGGCAAATTAATTCCATATCCAACGTCTTCAGGCGGATGATACTGACTTGAAATTGGAGCTCGGCTGATCAGCCAGTAGCCAATTTGCTTCTTAAGCACAAATCATTTTGTAATCAAATGAAAACTTACAGCGAGAGAGAATAGTGTTGTTTGAACTCGTTGTTTAAAGGAGGTGCGGGATGGTACAGTGAGGGTAGGCGACAAACACTGGAAATTTAAAAAAAAATCACCCTTCTTGCCGTATAAATATTAAAATACCAGCCTGGCAGTTCAGCTTGTATAGAGCTGCCGGCCACAACTCTCACATCCGGGTGTTGCCTTTTACTTGTATTCTGTAGAATCACTTGCAATGTCGTTACATTTCTTTCCTAATAAAGGATATAGGCCTAGATCAGTAAGGCAATATGTTATTACCAGAACAAACTCTGTCCTGTTCCACACTGTCTGTTAAATGCATTCCAAAATGCATTAAAAATTTACATAATCTGTTGAGTTTTAGAGGGCCTTATCCTACGGTTAGTTTTGTTCGGGATTCCCCCCCCCCCCGGCTGTCTGCCGTCAGTACGTGAGAATACTGGTTATTGTGCTCAGACATTAAGAATGCGGTGCATGTGTCGTCAGGGAATGTTTATCCTCAAGCCAGCACAATGTGTACGTACCTTTGTAACTGCATTAGCCTACTTACCATGCCCCTTGCACTTTGCTTCGCGAAAGACAGCAGATCTGCAGGCGACAGTTGCTCCGTCTGTTGTTGTGACATTTCATCAACTCCTAAAAGCAATAAAGACATAGATTCAGGCTGTACAGAGTTGGCATTGAAATCAGTACGATAATCAAGCAGTCATTGAAGAAAATAAGCCTGCTTGGGTAGGTAAAGTTAAAGCTGTCACTGTACAGGCCGAGAGAGGCCCTTAGGGCTCCAGGAGGTTGAGGCTGCCGGGATTTCTAGATAATCGGCACATCAAAGTGGCAAGGTTGTCAGCAAATCGCACCGGCCACCTTTACCCCAAAGAGAATAATTTTATAACATAGCGCCATAATAAAGACCACGATTTCCATATATATACGCACATCTCGAATACGCGTCTTTCTTTCAAAGTTTATTTTTTACATTCAGTGATTATATGGTACGTTCCAAGAGCGAATCTTTGACATCGAAGTGCTTGGTGAAAAGTCCATCGATTGTTGAAATTGTGAGTTTCCTTCGGCGTGTAGGCACATTGCTGGGAGCAGAATTTTATATGTTGGTCTGGGTTTTTTAAGTTACAAGGACTCCGTTCTGTGTTGTATCCTTTCTTGCGTCGACAACACTTAAACATCAACTGGATTTTATAAATTTACCACGCTGAATATGTTAGCACAAAGGCGTCTTCTCTGAATTGCGCTTACCTCGTCCAGATTGCCAACAATGCGGGCGGTATTTTTTGCTGTTTTCTTCGTAGGCTATCCCAGGCGAATATCAGGATATATCGAAATAGGTAATTATCGCTTTCTCTTCCGTCCTTCCCATTTCATACAGAGTTATCATCTCATTTTCTGTTCCGATGCTAAATACGCTCTGAAGAAATACACCATTTCTGACCTACGAACTAACCAAGAATTGAAGAAGAGCCACAGGCCTGCTTCAGTAAATAGGAGAAAAGACAGTAAAATGTCACAAGATGGCAGCCGTTGTTTGAATTGCTGGCCACGTGGCAGGAGCTTCAGGACCCTGACCGATCTGACGCCCTTGATGACGCCTGTAGACCCACTTACGTACAGTGAGACTGAAGAATGCTGGCACACAATTGTGTAATAACAAATGTCGATGTTGTGTGTTCAACGAAAAACCCAGCAGCAACTGAGGTAAATGAGAGATTTAAAGGCAGCACAACGTGTTCATGAATGCTGCACACGTCTGGTACATGAATCGATTCTTCTCGGACTTCGTGGCCTCTCAACATATAGGCAGCAAATTCCTACGGAACGTTGAATATTTCCTAATCGCCACTGTTTCTGCCATGGACTGCTTGAATCTTAATTGGGTCAAAAACACAGAGATAAGTCTATAGCAAATTTTGCTAGTAAGACCCAAGGGCCAATGTGAATGTCATCTGTGTTTTCTGCCGCAAGATTACGGAAAATGATTGCCGGTTACGCCCAGGTCTTACCGTATGTATACTGTACACCGCCCACGTACGTGGTGTGTCTGTTGCAGAAACGCATAATGCCGTCCCCTGTGAAGCTGCACTCTTCTGTCACAAGCAGACTTATTAGCACAGAGGAAGCCTCCGAACGCTGAAGAAACGGTGCAAGCGGCAGAACAGAATTCGGACATACAGGCCTGCACTGTATGCCAGATGATGGAGGTGTGTGAACTCTTTGTTCTTTTTATGTGGTGTGCAAATATCTGTTGCTAACATAATGTTCAGTACCGAACAGTGTGGTACCTTTTTATTGCTTAAATTGAGGTCGTCTCTTAAGACGCCCAAGAGACTTTCGTCCACAAATGACATACCTACGCTTTGTGGGTGAAAATATCAACCATTGTTCGAAAGAATAGTTCATCGTTAAATAATTTGCTGATCATCACAAGTGAAATTCTGCGACATAGCATACATTTCACCTTATTGCCTCACTGCCGCAGCGGAATTCTCTTGCACTCACCTAGGTCAAAGTTCAAGTAGGCGTATTCATCAAAGGCGTGCCATTCCTGAACCTACTGAGACACTTCGGATTGTGGCGCATTTAGCTATTTACTTACGATAAAATGAATAGTTTTAAACATCACACTGACTTAACCGGTTTTGCAGCATCATGTGTTCTTGAACCTTTATCAATTATAACTGTTCACAGAAGCATTTCAGTATCTGTGTGTACTGAAAGTTTTTGGTTCATATTTATGTCATGGGACTTCTCTGTTATGTTGCACATAAGGTCGAAGAAACTGTGTATTTTGCTAAATTGCTATTTGACATTTTTGACGGTAGGAATGAAACGTATGAAGGTCTGTAGTGAAAAAATGTTTGTAGTAGCATATTTCATTAGAATTCATTTGATTGCGAAGTAACCAAGTACGGAGACACGTGCGGACGGACAAACGGACATGGTAGATGAGTCTGTCTTTGCCTGTGGAATAAAGAATTAAGCACGAATTGTTAACGACTTTCTGCAACAAGGGTCTGTGCTATGGAGACCCATCTGTAAAATGTTGATGTGAAAGTTTAATGAAATTGCTGGAGTGCCAGTTCCGTCCGACACCACTCACCATTCGCGATCTCACACATCTGGTTCTCCACCACTGCGGGATGCTGGTTATCAGCTGCGCCGTCACCTGCAGTAAGAAGGCAAATGTTTAATTCTGCTTTTCTGATCGGGTGACGTAAATGCAAGATCAGTTTTAAGTTTTCAAATTAAAATTTTCCTACATTTATCTCCTTTTAACATTCTAATTTCCCGGCCCAAATATTCGGTGGAAAATGTAAATTGTGGATTTTCTGTCTTCGTAATTTTCTCCATTTTTATATTACTTATTCCCGTTCGTTCCACCTACTCTCTTTAGCACTTTGTTTTCGCGTGTCATGAAAGAACTCCCTAACTATAATTATGAGAACTTCAAAAGTAGGAAAATATCTTTTATGAAAATCTATGCTTTTAGATGGGAATATATATAGCTATATGTACAAGCATCTGGGCTCCAATCCTGTACGTTGAAGGATATCTGACGTATTTCTGCACGTCAGCTTGTTGCACAGCATCGAATATGAAGTGCGTTCCGTTTTCAGCACGCCGTACTGTCGAGATGTAACGTATAAATGTCGGCTTTATTACGGACCGACCGAGAAACAAAGAATTTCGTGCGCCAATCGTGATACGTAACTATTTAAAACTATAAAATATATTTTAATAAAGAGCATTGTAAAATGCACCTTTACACCTTGCCATATTTTACGTAATAATGGTACATAATCTGTCCCTTAGGGGATGACACTAAAGGGACGAGTGAACAACGGAAGCCCTCAGAATTTGCAGTACTTCTCAGGCTTATATCAGTCACCGTGTGTGTGTGTGTGTGTGTGTGGCTGAGTGCAGTGGAGAAAGAAGCAGTGTAGGTGACCGTCAAATGACGAAACATTAGTGAGGGTTTCCAATGAAGTGGTTGCATTTGAAGGAAGGTTTTAAAAATTAAAATGTTCGTTATTTTTGCATTATCAATAAGCGGAAGTATTTACAAAAAATTATTTTTATATTTCAACGATATTAACAAACTTCATTGCTTTCTTGTGCACAGTAGAGACTATGTAACTTTTCAGACGTATAAATAACCTTTATATAATCAGCAGGTAATTTATTTAGAGTGTTGAATTTGTAATCAAACAGCAGAATTAAGGTCTCGCTATTTTCCACAAAAGATGTGTGGCGTGTAGAAAGAAGTTCCAAACATGAGAGCAAATTAAGCTCGACACGTAACCAATTCTTGATTCACATTTCGTATTTGGAACTTCGCCTACAGCTGTTCATTCTCACGCCTTAAATTTATATTCTTCGAAAGACCGATAAGTAATTATTTACGAATTCTTCCCGAAATACCTCGAAATATCTATAATATTAAAAAAAATTAGGCCTACCTAATTTCAGTATGAAATGGATTTCTTCGAACGCTAAAATCTAGGGCAACCACATAGGATACCGGTTTTAATTCGCACTTTAACAATATCCCAAGCAAGGAGAACCAGCTATGGCCTAAACCTAGTGAATTTATTCTGCAATAAGAAAGGCCCATTTCGTCAAATACCTCCAGAATGTAAGTGGGCTGTGCGACGACTGCAAGAACAGATTCTGAACAAGTTTTAACATAAGCCCTTTGCCTTGAAAAATTATTAGGAACGGGTCACATGGACAATAGGAAAAGCAGTTAATGTACAAAATTTGCAAATGGAAGGACTTTTTAAATGAAAGTTTTAATACATTGCAGATGATAATATGAAGGAGTGTTGAGCATTGGTAGTCTTGAGCGGAAGGATGAATTGTTTACAGCAGGTGTAATCAAGAAGTAATATTAGACTGTGGGTTTTCACCCCAGGTTATTAAATTATTCAAGTTTTGTAATTCTAAACTCATGTGATGCGTACTTCATAAAAGGATTGTAGGATACTGTGTGGTGTTAACAGCCACGAAACAGGAATTGATTTCGCCGCGCTCTATGAAAGTAAGTTCTCAAATATTCCCCCAGTATCGCTTGCTTATTTAACATCTACTCTGAAGCAGTCTGTTAGCCAAGCATGCTCGGTAACACTTGCTGCCATATTGCGCTTGTACTGCCCTCAGTGGGGGCCTTCAGCACAGAGAAATGACGGTCGGTGCTTTTGGAAGGATTTGCAGGAGGTTTGAATTATGTTTTGCAACAGGCTTTGGTATATAGTACATAGTAATTTCGTGACTTTTACCCCTTCTTCAGACATTATGTGATTAGTATAAATAAAATAATTTGGACACGTTTTATGGTTTTACCATCCCCTGTAAATAATTTAGTTTAGACAACGTGAAGAGAAAAGTCTTTTGAGATTCCTAAACGTATATACGAATATAATATTAAAGTGGGTGTTATATATAAACAGACAGTGGAAGCTTACGGGACTTACTTGGCTAAGGATAAATCCAGCCATAAGCTTCTGTGAACACAGCATAAAGTTTGTTTTAGTTTTAGTTTTATTAGAGTTTGTTTTCTTTGACCAGCTGAGAGACAATCATATCTAAATACAAATATTACCGCGCGTTTCAACATTACAACGAAACAATTTCTGGTGGAGCCCAATATTCTAACGGTCACATGCCTTAAGTTAACAAAATGAAGCACAGCTAACATGGCCTCTGGGTCTTTTTCGGCCGCATTAAGAAGTTATATTCACTGCATTCATCGGTAAAAGGGAGATATTCGGTCAGGTCACAAACACTGAAATTTAGAAACCGGAAAGTATGCGCTTTTGGAATTTGTTGTAAAATCAGTAAAAGCAGCTTATGAACATCATTATGCATGCACGGTTATTGTTAGTTTTATGTTTTTAAGCCTTAGTAGCTTAAGAATTTATCTTGTGTTGTGTAAAAATTTTTATTGATTGATTGAGTGTTTCGTTCGTTTATTGATTTGTTGGTAGGCTGATCGTAAGGGGGACGAATGACTGACTGGGCAATATTTATGTGTGGTGCAAATGAGATGTATCTTCTATTACACAGAATACATGGCCGGCCTAGAATTTATCCTTTCACATGTATTGTCCAGAACAAACAAGTGCCACAGGCACCGTTGCAAATTCAGCATGCATTTTTGTTTTAAAAGGTGCCGCGGAAACTAATGAAGGCCTGTTGATGAACAAAGTCACAAGTACGGTGCCCTTGTAAGTTTCACACTACTACACTTTTAGCACAATTATCTCGTTTTCTGAAGAATAAATAAAATTAATATAAGACTTGTAATAGTATTGATAGACAAATGTATTAATTTTAAGGACAGAGTTCTTCTGGAGAAGCCAGTTATCGCTCAGCTACTCGAGAAAATAATCTGCATTTAGGAATCCAAAAGGCAGTAAAAGTGGTAGATTAGTCTTCCGTTCATTGCAATGTATCCACGTTAAATACTTACCAGTCACATAGTGGGAACCTCAAATCTCTGTCTGTTACCGCGTACATAGAAACCCACAAGAAGTAATTATTTTCTGAAAAAATCTACATCAAAGAAAGCGTGTCCTTTTCAACTGCCTTATCCAGCATTCAAATCACTGGAGCTGCATTTCTCTACAATCTGAACCGTACACGAGTTTTATTTGATGCAACTGTAGCAGTCTGAGAAGCCACCTGCTTGAGACATGAAAAATAAAATGATTCTGTCAAGGTGTTAGGTACGTTTGACACAGCCGCCATTTATAAACAGTTCCTTCCATACATGAGGCCGTGTCCAGAAAAGCTATAACCTACTCTGTTTTAAAAGTAAAAATCACATGAAACAGTCGGTCGTATATGTATGTGTGCAAATATTACAGATATTTGCACCGTCTTAAATAAATCACATCATATCAAACAGATGTTATGACAGCACGTCTCCTCAAACACATACTAGAATGCACCTCTGCTCCCCGAAATATATTATGACCACTTAGCATAAATACATTTAATTTTCGTGCAATATATAAGTATGAGAAATGTAATGTTGTACATCTTCCGTTCAGTTTTTAATTACATAGATTTATTAATCAACCAACTACTGCACAACTACTTTTAAACCTCCAACATGTTTCGGCCGCAATCATTCGGCCGTCATCAAGGAGAACATATATCTAGACAACAAGCAGCACGTGACAGATCGGTGAATGTCTTATTATTTTCACATACTGTGATAATCACTAACATATGCTAACATTTTTATGCTAAAATCAATATTAGTATATTAAAATATTAAAATTTCTGTTGTATAAAATTGTTGATTGTGAACAGCGATTAAAAGCTGTTTGCAAACATCTAGGTCCTTCTTGTTTCCAAACATGTGGGAAGAACCCCTGTCTGTAACCACGGTGTACGGTGCACAAGTGCCAAATGTGAACTCAGTGCTCTGTACTGAGAACAGAGTTGGCACCTGTGAAATCATGTGCGGTATTTCTTTGAATCCTTTGACACGATTTGAAGAAACTTTAAACCAAAGATCAGCAGGCTGTATGTGAGTCGCCTTTCATTTTTTTGGAGCTGAAAGTAATTACAGTTCCACGTCCTTCTGGAAATAATATAAATCCATATAAGATGTAAATTATTACAGTGTGTTCAACAAGCTGACTAACAGAAAGCAGGTCGTCAAATGTTTAAAGTGCACATGGCTTCAGTTAAAAACGATGTGCCAACCTTCAGAATTATAATTAGCTGTATAGAAGCATGTCAAGAACTGGATATGATTAAAAAAACAATATTTGAAGAGTTAAAAAATCACAACCCTTTCTCTCATATTTTGACATCTGAAGTCTGGTAGCCCGGAATGTAAGTTCCTTCTGTCACTTATTCAAATGGGCTGGCTTTTTACGTATCACAAAATAGTCCATTTCTTCATTATTTTGCAATGTGTTCTAACAACGAGCGTGTACAAAGACAAAACTTCTTGAAAATATCATTTGCTGTTACGAAAGGGTCTTTCTAAAATCTGAACAGAACTCTGATAACAATGGTTCAGTTTTTAGGCTGCAATATTGTGTTTTCTAAGAGCCTACTTAAAAAAAATTAGTTTCGTATGTTAGAAAATACGAACCTGTGAATGTGTAAAATCAACTTCAGTGGCAAGCATACTTCGGGTCTCATTTTTTATCTTTGGCAGAATAGTTCTCGCCTGCAGAAACATCTTCAAGTTTCCGTTGTGTTTTAAATTAGCTTTCTCATTCTGTGCAGCAATAAAGTTTACAGCACCGTCTCTAGTGACGATTGCAACACAACAATTAACTCTCTTAAAACAACATAATTAGACGACACACGTGTGACGTATTTCCGAATGTTTCTTTCGTTGATGTAATAATGGGAGAAGCCGCAACTATAGCATGACTGTCAGAGTTCATAAACTTAAAATTTTTGAATAGTTTTATCCTATTAATGAAATGGGTTTAGGAATATGATTGGAGAATAAATTTCATTTGAGTGTCACCGTAAAAATACTTTTTATTCCAAAGGTATGCAAATTATATTCATGCATCCTTCTATATAACTTAGGGTTACCACAGGCCCGAGGTTTCCCGGACATGTCATCTTTCTCAGGCTTCAGAATTGTGTCCTGGAGGAATTTTTAATTGTACAAACCTGTCCGGGTTTTTGGCCTTTGTCAACAGTCACACTCAATTTTTCGGCTGTCGTTCCGTACGTTACAGTTCGTAGTTATAGCAGGCAACATTTCAGGTTCAAAACTTATTCTTAGAGACAATTTCGGTTGTTCCGAACGCATGCTCGCACAACCCGGTTCCGGTATTTCATTTTGAACTGTGTGCAGTGCAGTGCACGGTATACTGTGCGCTGTGTGGTTCGTGAGTCGCTTTAATCGCGTTCTCACAATGGGGATAAGAAAATATAAATTCTTGAAAGAACAAAGGCAAGTACGATATTCGTGTTTCCGAAAGGGTTGTGAAAAGTGCAAAACCGAATGCCTGGTTTGTAAAACAGAAACTTATGTGTCTGTGGCGGACAAGGGTGTTCTTGATCATCGAGCCCACGTGGAATATTCTTTTTCGGCTAAAATTCGGAAAACCCCTTTGCCGCTGATATATCCTCTGTTTTATGGTCGATAAGTGGGTAATGTTCTCTTTTCTTGTGATGGATATATGGTAACCCTAACATAACTGAATATACTGTATACTGAAGAACATGTGCGTGCAGGCCAAAGCAAACTGGCACCCACATGCAATGTAATAATGCATAAAACGATGGAAATAATGTTCCTAAACCCGTGGAACGGTGCTTGTCAACGGATGGTGCGCCTACTGCTGGCGGCAGGCAAAGGGTCGTATGATGCAACGCGCAGTCATTTTGGAATTATAATTTTCTTCATAATTCAATTTCAAAGCTGTTAACTACATGACTAAAACTGTTTTAATATGTATAAAAGAAAATAACGTAGTTGATAAAGTGTAGGGTTCTGCAGAAAATCCCGACGACTTTAAAAGAAATAATTCAATGACTTTTCACCTTATTGTGTAACAGTCGTTATCATTGAAGAATTCAATACATGACAGTTTATGCTTTTAAAAGTAGATCTCTCAGATGTCTCCCACCATTTCTCAAACACTGCTAGAAACGTCCTCTAAGTTTCTCCATCACCAGACGAGTTATCTGCCCCGGGACTGCTGCAGTTTCTTGCTTTATTCTCTGCTTAGTTCCTCGATGGTTTTAGGCTTAGAGATGGAAAATGTACTTTTGAGATAACCCCATAAAAATTAACCATAGGCGGCGGGATCATGTGAACGCACACGCCATTGAACGTCACCGCCTCGAGGACAGTTGAGTTGTGGAAACATTTCATGAAGAATACTCACTGATGCCCCTGCTGTGTGGGCTGTTGCTCCAGCTTATTGGAAACACAGTGGAGAGAAATGGATTACACGAAGAAGTAACTCTGGTTCACAGAAATTGCGTAATATTTCCACGTGGCGCTCGAATCTCACAGCAACCGCTGCTCCTTCTTTGTCTTCAGTGAAGTAAGGGCAAGGACACCAAAAGACGCGATCCCACAACAGACAGTCAATTTATCGCTGTGGACAGGCCGCTTATGGAGCTCTAGTGGATTTTCTGGTGACCATTAGCGGTAATTCTGTTTGTTCACAGAACCAGAGGAGCAGAAATGTATTTCAACTGACACCTAATCCCTCCGCTTGTGATTACTTTTTATGGGGGTACCTCAAAAGTAATTTTTCATCTCTAAGCCCAGAAACATCGAGTAACTAAAGCAAAGAATAAAGCAAGAACTGCTGCAATCCCAGAGCAGATGATCCGTCGGGTGATGGAAAATCGAGGAAGACTGGAGCAGTGTTTGAGAAATACTGGGAGACATCTGAGAGATGTACTTTACACAACATAAACTGGCATGTACTGAGTTCTTCAATGATAGTAATTGTGACATTATAAGGGGAACGTCATTGTGTCATTTCAATTTGAAAACCTTCACGTTGCTTTGCCTCACTCTGTACACGCTCGATTGCACTGCGTATCGGCAAATCTTAGGCCCCATACACAATACAGCGACAGTCACGTTCCTGTCAAGATGCAGAAAAATGTTTTTCACTGTGTCTGAATAGGAGTGTCCACACTATCAGACACGTTCAAGTCAGGAAGGGATTCATTTAAACGGAGACCAGTGGTAATTTCTGTGAGCATTAGTGAATCGTGAGGGCGTCAGTAGAGTGAATTGTGTCTGCTTGTTTAATACCTGCAAAAGGATATGACACTTGCCTGTATTTTCCATCCATTGAAGCTCAGAGTTCTTTACCTGCTCGGACAGATTTTCTTTGTTGTTAGAGTTGCAGGCTGCAGACTTTCTCCCAGTAGATTTTGCCATTTTTTTACATTTCTGAAATAAAATATATGTACATCAACATCCGTTACCCAAACCGTCTCACTAAAATAGAAACATAAATTCCTCTTTGCCTTAAATTTTTCCTCTATATTTCAGTATGGTTTATTTCCCCATTTGTAAAATATAGACCAATATCTTAACATGAGGAGAAAAAATTACCTTGGATTTAAATTCATTGGCCAGACATGCAGCAAATGCATTTGGATATATATCTGCATGCCTGCAAGTTAAATTCCAAAAGTTTTTAACGGCGGTGTATAATATTGAGAGGTGATGGGTTTATGGATTTTATGCATAAACAAAAGGAAAAGCTACAGTGTCAGATTCTAACAACTGGAGCGGTGTGACATAAGTAACGGAGGGGAGAGCATTATAATACATAAACACTTTCCTCTTTAATGTTGTAACAATATTATTATCGATACTACCACTAAACCCTTTGAAGATCGAAGGGGAGTTTCTTGCTCTTCTAAAATTAATCACTGAATTTGTGGCATAAACTTTATTAAGAAAACGATCTCTACATATACAAAGTGTGTGAAAAATGCCTAACCTCAAGAAAACTCCGACCAGTAGGAATAAGAAGTTACGGTATGTAACCACATGCTGCCAACATCAGACAGCAATTGTCTTCGAATAGAAGACTTCCAACTTTTTATGTATGGCTGATATTGCAGTGAAGCTGAGTTACTCAAATAACATCCTGAAACAAAATAATTCGGAAGCACTGCACGGTGGAAACTGTTCGTTCCTTTCCACACACTGGCCACTGAGTTTCTGAGATACTGCATTAGGCTCCCTGTTGATAAACAGATGACGTCACATACAATATGCATCTTCAACACGACTGCAGTTGAATGGGGTTGGAATTAAATCTCAACTGTTAGTGTTTATGTGGGTGTTAACACACAGTTCCCAGTAACCGTAAGAATGCAGGACATATGGCTAGGCAGCTGGTCCGGAAATCTCGTTTTGCTGCTGTTTGGTCAAGACAATAAGCTAAGCTGATTCACTTTAGAGGCAACAGTTTTACGAAACACCGTTGATATAATCCTAACATATTAATAAAACATTACATTGTTTTAATGAAGGCTTTTATAATTGTATCTCAAATTATCGCATAAGTCAACATGATCATATTTGTGAAACTCCGTATATACAATTGCCATTTTTGATCAAAGTCTTTGTAATGGCCCATCTGCTCCCAAACACCTTGCACATAACGATAAAACAGTTGCAGTAACCTGTCTCAGTGTGTACTGTGGGTCTGCTGTAATAATATCTTGTAAGGCTTTTGGAAAAGTAACCAAATTTAGATGACTTAAAGGAACAGAGGTTAAAGTTTAAATTCTTCAATGTGCGACTGATAACGAATGCTTTATGAAAGAGCCGTGGATTTGCTCTTTAATATTGTGTTAATCCGTCATATGACAGTACTTTGCGAATATTCTACGTATTTGCACATAAGAAAATGATATTTGATTTTTTTTTTACTTTAACTAAGGGTCACTAAGTTAGCTAATAGACTGAAGCCTTTTGAACATGAAGTTCTTGTAAATAACAAATAAAAATTTTATTTTCCATAACACAGAAAACACAAGGCGTTCCGGTTGTAAATAGCAAGCGGTTAATACAGTTTAGGAGGGCAATCACTCTGTTCTGAGAACCTTACGGAACACACAAATGCAACCTTTAGGTGACGGGAAGCGCTGTTAGTGTTAAGGCAGGTGTTTCTGTGCTCCCGTACGTTAACGGCACGTTTTCATTAATGTTATCATCGTAAGAAGTCGTGGTGGGTACATGGTAATTAACAGGCCGTTAGACAGTGAACCTCTCTTACGGAATGCGACGCCATTTATTTTAGTACAAAATTGAGACGTTTTGTCTAAGGTCCTGCCACTGTCCTCAGATTTAAATCTACCTCAAGGCGTAGAAAGCATTTCTTTAAACGTCGGTAAATTTCTACTCGCTACACGACTTCATATCCCAGAAGAAAGTGCTGTTTCCTGTCACGTCCAGACCCTTCGCAGTTTGTGCTATTTACATGGTATTTGTGGGGAGAGTTTGCCCAATAGAAGAAGAATTAATTGTCGGAATATATAAAAATAAATTAGAAATTCGCACATTTTGTTTGGCAAGCATTCCGAGATAAACTTTGGGCTGATTTAAAGATTAAATGGAAGGATGTTATTCCATATTTGTAATAACAGCCTGTGGGGTTGTGAACTGTACCGGCATATCTCAGGAAGGATAGAGTCAAGAACTTTCCCTAAACTGAGAGTGAAGTTTCGGGCTTCAAAAGAAATTACCTTCCGCAGGAAGTTAAGCAGGTCCCCTTGTGCGCAGAACTCCACCACGAGTCTCAGCCGACCAGCGCGCTTACAGTAGCCAATGAGAGACACGATATGTGGGTGACGGCCCACAGACTGCAGCATGGCCTTTTCTTGCCTGAACTGCCTCTGGACACGTAATGTCGAGTCCTCTGGTGATCACACCACAATAAGCATTTAACTGATTTGCTGAACCACAGCCCTTTGCACATAGGATATGCGTTTTTATTTCTCAAAGTTAACATATTTTGCCTGTAACGTGAATAAGCTTCCGATACTAGAACATTCCGTTTGTTATTAGAACAGTGGTATTGTACGTGGTGCTGTTAGAGATCTTACATACATACATACATACATACATACATACATACATACATACATACATACATACATACATACATACATACATACATACATACATACATACATACATACATACATACACACACACACACATACACACACATACGTACGTACATACATACATACATACACACACACACATACGTAGTACATAAATACATACATAGATACACGCATACATAAATACATACATACATGCATGCATACATACATACATACATACATACATACATACATACATACGTACTCACACACATATACATACACACACACTTACGTACATACATACATGTATACATACACACACACTTACGTACATACATACATGTATACATACACACACATACGTACGTACATACATACATACATACATACATACACACACATACGTAGTACATAAATACATACATAGATACACGCATACATAAATACATACATACATACATACATACGTACTCACACACATATACATACACACACACTTACGTACATACATACATGTATACATACACACACACTTACGTACATACATACATGTATACATACACACACATACGTACGTACATACATACATATATACATACACATGCATACGTACATACATACATACATACATACATACAAACATACATACATACTTACACACACACACACACACACACACACACACACACACACACACACACATACATACATAATAAGTGCGGCCACAGCCTCTCACGGTACTGCTGAACACATTGGTTTCGCTGCATGCCTGTTTCTAAATATTTGTTTCCTGGCCAGCAATTAATTGTCACAACAACAGAAAGTCAGAGAACGTAACAACTGCACCTTCAGTTAGAAGTGCTGTGTAACACAGGCGCCTTATACCGCTCTTTTGTTCTCAAATAAACTGGCTTAACGTGAGCTACGTCTTCGTCATTTTGAATTTCTGGTTTTACTCAGACACAATTTGTTACTATCATACGAGTTACATCCAGATTTGGCAAGACATTACAGTGCAAATATTGCACTGCATAATCAACAGATTTATATCATAGTTTTGTAATAGACTCTTAACGTATACATCAATTAACTGCGTTACTACAAACAAGAAGACACCCTTTTCCATGAAAGTGTATTTACAATCCGACATGTTTTTGCTTAACAGTCACCTTCAGGGATAACAGCAATATCATAGAGAGATCCTTAAGGCTACTTAGTATTAAGACAAACACAAAAAGTAGGTAAAGGCGCGAGACAGCCTTGCATATGGAGACAGACTGCGTACGCAAGGCTGAACACGCTCGCTCTTTGCAGTACAAATATCACAGGAAGGCGGGATGTGGGATGAGCCACAACACTGTGCGTCAGCACCATATACAGGCTGGACACTGACGTCGTGGAGGAAACCTTCCACCTCACTACGACACAGTACCAACAGCACTTCTTGTTACACAGTTCGGGACACTCAGCTCTAGAGAACTGAATACTTTCTGTACGGCTTTGCGGGAACCATTAGTAGAAGATCTGTATGTATGTATATATATATCTGTATATATAAAGAAATGATGCTTCGAAATGTGATCTAGAAGGAGATGGATACTGATCAACGTGCATATCATTAAATTTTACATTTGAATAATATATTTATTTTCTTAAAAAGATATTTTATCCCTCTCGTCTGTGATCATGTAGATACGTATTCCACTTTATCTCCTTTACCTGCTTTTTACATTTGGCTTAAGTAGTGTCTCTGAGCCTCTGCCTACGGTACCGGTGTTACTCTGAAGGTGCTGTCAAAAGGAAACGGGTTGCGTCGTAAGTACAGATCTCACGTGTAATGTCTGCCTTTGGTTATATTATTTCATTGTGCGCCCTACCTGAAGTCGAGGAGGATAATCTGCAGTACAGGCTGTGAAGTATAACGACACATTCTTTCGTTCTAATTTGTTCAATGATAACCATTTGAAAAATTACTTTAAACAAAAGCTGAAGTTTGCAGCAGCGTCAGTACTTCAGATTACTATAAAAATTAAGTCTCCATATAACCTGCTATGAAGGCACAGAGGGAGAGTTGGGGTATATCCATACACTTTCTTTAACCTCGGCAATATACGGGGTGGGTGATCAACGCCACACTCCATCCGCTTTACCCGCGGGAAAGAGAAAAGTTATTCAGTTTACAGGGTGCTGTGTAGCCCCAGCTCCGATCTGGAGGCTGGCTGAAAATCGCGCCTCACCACATTCGATCCTCGGACCCTCCAGCCCGCAGAGAGTCGCTATACTGACTGCTCTATCCCAGGCTACCAGATTACTATAAAGGCAGTCAAAATTTCAACGGGGAAATTCGACAGTTTTTTGGAGGTGAAATATCCTACCGGATACACATGACTTCCAAACCATGAAGTTCATTTTATTCACTTGAAGCTACGATTCATACAAATAACTGATTTGGCTGCTCTTATCCATTCGAGAATGTACAAGAATTTTAAGTACTTATTAAAAAATTCGAAACTGACAACTTGCATGATATATTAAGGGAAATAATGCAAATAATTCTTATGTAGTGCATTTAAGAATATCTCCGGCTAGGGGTCAGTATGCGTCTCCTTTTGTAGACGTAACTTAAAGTATCTGAGACGAAAGCCATTGGTTTTACATGATTCTGAAGACAATATCTACAATAGTTACGGCCAACACCTCTTAACATTTTGACTGCCACGTCTCGTAGATTCCCGCCTTCTTGGAGCACTCCTTTGCGTACGACGCCGAAGAATCCCTCCCCTAGCACATCTCCAGGAAGTAGATTCTTTGTCGCGATCTCCCACTTGGAATCGAGATAGGGTTCGCATTCCACAGAGCTGGAAGTTTCTCTTCCTGCAGACGGTGTCTGGAGGGAAAATTAACTACTTTAATATTACCTCAAATTGGCATTACGTTTATTTGTCTGTGGCTTTACATTTTAAGGATCTGTGACAAATGCAAAGTGACGGGACGAAAACCATTTTATTTCTTTCAGAAATCGAACATTTCTTTCCTTCATTTAAGCCTACAGCAGAGTCCTCTTTCCTAGTCTGGGGTCACGCCGGATTTCTGTCTTTTCAACGGGTGAAAGCGGATCTGGAAAGGCCAGGTGTCAAAACTAACCGCCCATCTGCAGCTAGTACCTATATTGTGAAAGAGTGGCGCTTTATTTCCGTAATTTCCATATTTCCTCTGAACCAAGCCCACTCAACCCGTAGCTCGCAGGCAACATATTGCCGGCGACACAGCATTCTTTAGCTGGCAGAGTGAAAACTGAAATAAGAAAATGTTTTTTAAACATTTCCTTGGCAAAACCAAGACAGAGCGTCGAAACAGTTTTTAAGACTCACAAGCGGTTTATTTATGGAGAATGCTAATTTTTAAAGTGTGCTAAAATAGCGGAACCATAGCCTAGGTTGCGAATTGCATTTTTCATAGATTTTTGCTCTTATTATCAGCGTACTGTGATAAATAGGAACCTGTTACCACGGCATGGCGCGGCCTCAGGTTTCGAATGGGGGCGCGGCCTTCGGTTATGGAGGGTAGCCGCGGATACGTAGAATAAGGAGTCTCGGACAGGCGACAAAGTGTGGTACTCCAGTTTGGAGGCGGGCGAGATGATAACAGCTCCTGACCGTAAAAAATTACGATCTTACGAAACATTTTACAAGGCCTCGGACCTGGATTTATTTTTGATACAACCTAAGCAGTGAAGACTCAAGGGACTCTTTTTGTGAGGAATTAAAACCCAGCAGCACTAAGACAAAACTATTAATGCGGGTAAAAGAAATGACTTCCTAACAAAATAAGCCTCAGTACTGTTTTATCCATCCGCATTTAAGCAACCAATCTCCTGTACACAGTTATGTACTATACCGTTACTGCAACTGAAGTTTAACAGAACAACGTTTCTAAAAGTTTGTAAGTACACCTCTTACATTCATGTATTTTAAAAGTAGTTTTACGTTTATATTTCTATTTCAATCAACTTAATATTTTTAACAGTAATTTGCAGCAGCACAAGGATCCAGCACAAAAGAACGCGTACAATTTGACCATCTTTTACTCATTTTATATTTTTAACACTGTCAGGTTTATGTTTGTAATTATACTGTCAAAAGAGTCCCTGAAGATAATCTCAGTAGGGAGTCGAAGCACGCTGGACTAACTTACAGTGACTGCAATTTAAGATATCTAAAACAAAACAAACGATTGCATTTGTTATTTGAGTTTTGTATGTTTGATCAGTAAAAATGCAGCTTATGAGTAATATAAAATTTACTCTCTCCCTTTAATACTAAGCAGTACCTCGAGATTACGAAATTTCTGCGGTTCTTTCCGCATAGTTTAATAATGTCTTTGTTTCCAGTACATCGAAGTCTGTGCACACAACTTCCAGTTTTCAATTACATTCGGAAAATGTAACGTTATTCTAGTGTTTTTCTCTGCAGCAAAAAATTTCATTTCCCTCACAGACTGTTGAAGTTCATTTTGCAATACTGTAGATAATAAGTAATCACAAAAGTGTTACCCGATCCCAGTGGCCACGACGTCTAAGGCGTAGGTCGGCGGCCGAGCGTTTGCTGGGATCATTGGTTCGAATCCCACTGCGGGCATGGATATTTGTCTCTTGTGAGTGTTCTTTTGTCAGGTACAGTTTTCTGTGACGGGATGATCCCTCGTCCAGAGGAGTCCTACCGAATGTGTTGTGTGTCTGAGTGTGATCAAGTGAAAATAAACAACCTCAACATCTGCGGTGAGTAGGCAGAAGAGGTAAGGACTACGGAACGAAAGAGAAGTATTATCTTGTACGAAACACTTACTAATTGTGCACCTAAGCAAAAGTGAAATTATTAGGATCTCATTAACACTGGAGAAATTTTCTCTCGCTATAAACCGCGTCAGTCCGGGATGGAAGTACAGCGTTTCGGAAACCAGTTCTGTCTCCATCATCGCGGATTTTAAGTCTGCACTTATAAGGCTGAACATACTAGATCGCATCACGTAGAGTCACCCTGAAAACTTCAAGACTTACTGCAAATTCTGTTTCTTGTTTTGCCCATGACTAATATTCAGTTCTGAAAAATCCTTTTATAACTCCAAATACATTATTTTTGCCGTATATTGATTTTACTTACATGAGGCTTTCAGGGAGACTGTGATCTCTCCGAAGGCACTCGTTAATTTAGGAGCGTGCGGGAGGAAATGTGATGTAAATAATGTCAACATAGAGCAAAAAGTACCGTACTGTGGTGGTACAAAGGGACTGTACAAAATTCTGTTTATTTCAGTTGTGTAATTTCCTCTGTCGCAATATGTTTACTTACCTCAATGACCTGACCTTCCTGCCTGCGACTGAAGAGTTTCCCATTGCGATGAAGCAAATAGATACAAAAGCTTGCAACGCCGATGATCACTGTGGGCAGCGGTATAACCAGCAATAGGGTCTCTGCATTCCACGGATTATCTGTGTTATTAGCAAACAATATTACCAAACGCTATATACCTATGACCCTGAAAAGTAACACTTCAGAAATAAATTACTGGCTGCTTAGGAAGTTTGCCTGGTTCTGTCGGGATTAGTACTAATAGCCATTAAAGATTCCAATCGCTTTGAGTCGGCAGCGTTCATAGAAAAAGCAATCTAGTAATAGGTTTTATGAAGTATTTTACTTAACCTGGGCCTAAATGTATTTCGGGAAGTAAAGAAATATTTCACAGGAGCGAAGTGCCTCCATTTGCAATGTCAGGCAGCCCAGGAAGAATGTAAATATCATCATATTGGCATGATAACGCCATTTGTCACATTGCAACATTGTATTTGTTAATAATATTGGGAACTAAACTGATGCTTTGTAATTATATGCGTACTACGTATAACTGACTAAATGTAGGTAGTTAAAATACGTGTTAAGATTGTGCAAGTGTGCTGCGTGATTTTGAAGAAGAGTTTCTTGAAGGGAAGTGGCATTATTTTGGCCGTCGGAACTGTACTGTTCGGTTGAGGGCCCTCGCCGTGAGACCCGGGCAACAACAGTATAGCATGCAGAGCAAGTATGCATTCTGTCAACGAGTTTTGCGGCAAAGTGTATTTAGCATTTCTTCATTTCTTCTCTCCTACTAACTGGCAATGCAGACTTCCTCATTGTTGGAATTATTATTTTAGAGACCACGTCATTCGTAGAAAAAATAGTTGCTTTGCCGATAAGTCTAAACAGAAGCAACTAATAAGAGTGCTTTTAGAGCAAGTCCACTTAGGTATAAATTATGCACGTTAATGTATGAGGATGGTCGAGGGCTGCCGAAACATGTAGCTTGCAATTTTAGGTTCAATAAAAAAAACTTACTGTGTTTGATGGCAATGTATAAATTACTTCAAACTTTTTACAGTCCAAAGGGTGAACTCCATATCTTACACGTAACCGTTATTTTGGGCTAAGATTTGTCTGTAGTAGCTTCTCACAAAGCCCACGGAAATGTTTTTAAATTTCTTACAGTAAGATAGGTTTCTGTTGTTAGACAATGAACCATTAGCCATTATGGAACGCTTACATTCCAGGTATGATACTCTTCACCACATTTACTCTTACAGCCCACGAATTCTTGGACAGCATTTATCCTGCGCAGTTGTTAAGTCGAGATGGCTATTGGAAAACTAAAAAGTCACAAATCACCAGGTATTGATCAGATTCCAGCAGAATTGATTAAAGCAGGGGGTAGGATTATTCGGTCTGAAATCCATAAACTTATTATTTCTATTTGGAATAAGGAGGAATTGCCTGTGGAATGGAAGGAGTCGGTCATTGTGCCTATTTATAAGAAGGGTGATAAGACAGATTGCAATAACTATCGAGGCATATCACTTTTGTCGACTACGTACAAAATTCTATCCAACATCCTTTTGTCAAGGTTAGCTCCATATGCAGAGGAAATTATTGGGGATAATCAGTGTGGATTTCGACGTAACAGGTCAACCACTGATCATATATTCAGCATTCGTCAAATACTTGAGAAAAAATGGGAATAAAATGAGGCAGTGCATCAGCTATTTATAGACTTCAAGAAAGCCTATGATTCAGTTAGGAGGGTGGTCTTGTATAATATTCTCATTGAGTTCGGTATCCCCATGAAACTAGTAAGGTTAATAAAAATGTGCCTAAGTGATACGTATAGCAGATTTCGGGTAGGCAAACATCTGTCTGACACCTTTCCTATTAAGGATGGCTTGAAACAAGGAGATGCTCTGTCGCCATTGTTTTTCAACTTTGCTTTAGAATACGCCATTAGGAGGGTTCAGGCAAACCAGGAGGGCTTGAAATTGAATGGTACACATCAGCTTCTGGTTTATGCTGATGATGTTAATATATTGGGCGGAAGCATACATAGTATAAAGAAAAATGCAGACGATTTAATTATTGCTAGTAAGGAGATTGGTCTAGAAGTAAATGCTGAGAAAACTAAGTACATGGTCATGTCTCGAAATCAGAATGCAGGACACAATCACATCATAAATATAGATAATAAATCCTTTGAAAGGGTGGAAGAATTCAAATATTTGGGAGCAACCCTAACGAATCGAAACTCCATTCATGAAGAAATTAAGAGCAGATTGAAGTCGGGGAATGCTTGCTATCAAAAAAAAAAAAAAAAAAAAAAAAAAAAAAAAAAAAAAAAAAACCAAGTTTCACATCCATACAGAACAACAAGTATACCTGTTGTTCTGTATGGATGTGAAACTTGGTCTCTCACACTGAGGGAGGAACAAAGACTGAGGGTGTTCGAGAATAGGGTGCTGAGGAAGATATTTGGGCCTAAGAGGGACGAGGCGACAGGGGAATGGAGAAGACTACATAACGAGGAACTTAATGACCTGTACTCATCACCAAATATTATTCGGGTAATCAAATCGAGAATACTGAGATGGACGGGGCATGTGGCACGTATGGGGGAGGAGAGAGGTGCATACCGGATTTTGGTGGGGAGACCAGAGGGAAGGTGACCACTTGGGAGACCCAGGCGTAGATGGGAGGATAATATTAAGATGGATATTCGGGAAGTGGGGTGGGAGGACATGAACTGGATTGATCTGGCTCAGGATAGGGACAGGTGGCGGGCTCTTGTGAATGCGGTATTGAACCTTCGAGTTCCATAAAATGCGGGGAATTTCTTGACTAGCTGAGAAACTCTTAGCTTCTCAAGAAGGCCTCTGCTCCATGGAGTTAGTTAGTTAGTTAGTTAGTTAGTTAGTTAGTTGTTAAGTCAAGGGAGTCTACTACTGCGTGCTCCCTGCACTCACCTGATTTCAGTCCGATGGAGTTCTTCATTTCAGTACAGATCGGTTTCGGCATGAAAAAAAGAGTTGTTAACCTGGAAAGGCGTCTTTTCCGGATCTGTGTTTATATGTATTTCTTTAGGTGATTCATTCTGCAGAACGTAACGTTATACTGGTAATTTCTTCAGACCTTATGTCACACGTGGTAGAAGAATCTTATGTCAAAGCTTAGTTTTCCAATAAAACTTCCACTGACAAATTTCCTCTCTGCTAATTAAAAAATTCAATACCGTATATCACACCTCTCACCTGGATTCGAAAGAGGAAGGAGAGACGTCACATTCTTGTTGATCGTGGCGGCTTCTCTGCGTCCAGCCTCGGATGCCGCATACACAAATATTTTAATTGCGGACCCAATTCCAACGTGGTGAAAGTTACTGCCGTAGAGTCCTGTTACATGACAAATTTACAAACTGTGTAAATCCATAAAATTCAGAGTCCTCTTTTATATATTGTTCAGTTCATTCTTGCCTTAGTATATTGAAACAGTAATTTAAATGCCATAATAAATTAACGTTACAAAACTGGACATGTAGAATAAACTATCTGTCTGACTAAGCATGACATTATGTGGCGTGTGAATAATTGCACACATTTCAACAATCCTTAAAGTAAAATTGCAATAATTAATTCCGATTTTTGCAAGGGATTTTGAATACCTAGGCATTTCACACAGTTTTCACGTAAACACTTTTATGTGCACGGGCACTATTCAAATCTTTCTTCATTGAAACCAAAGAACTTCAAGGGGCGTCTGGTGTGATCGTCGAAATGGCATCGCCATTCCGTTACGCAAGTCTTCAATATTAATAACATAAGGGCGTACCCAGCCTCCTTCATATACCTTCACGAGAAAATCTCTGTAGGTGTTAAATTTGTTAAGAGCGGCAGACAAGCAACCTGCCAGCCACAACCGAACTAACGTCCAAGAAAGTGCGTATTAGCAAAATATTTTTCAGAAAGAAGCCCAAAGCGGAGTGTCCCGGTCATGCTGAAACGCCCATTTTCGCTTGCGGTTCCTGTATACTTTCAGGACCAGTGTCTTTCAATAACGAAGAAATAACCAGTTTTATGATCATGTAAGTTCCTCCATCTGATATTGTACTTCGGTCAGTCCGCCTTATGTTCTGTCATGACCCGTGGCTATACGGAACTGTATATCATAGTGGTGTGAGAGTTTACCCACCAATATAGATGAAATGTCCGTGATAGTTTGAGACTTAAAATCATCAAGAACACTTCATCCCAGTGTGTCCCGGAAATGACGCGACTTTAACCAGAACATGTCAATCATCTGGTGTTTTATTAATTATTGTTTTACGTATTTTCCCCTGAAGATGGTGCGTCTGAGCACCGAAACGTGTCGGGATACTATTGAAATTCTTTATCAAGGTCATTTTGTTTCTAGAGTTGTGCAAGAGTTGGTGTTTGATCATATATTTTCAGTGACGTCACGTGCACAGTATGGCCCGTATTACGTACTTGTGGGAGTTTCTATCTGCTTCCAAAATCACATCCCCACACATCACAAAGCCTTCAGTGCCAGAGGTAATGATGAACCGGGCGAATGCTGTATGTGACAGGGAGAGTTTTAATCAGGAAAGCCGAGACACAAGAGGAGAACTCAAAAAACTCCAACGGAATGGATAGGATAAATAAATGCCAGTCAAGCGCTACAACAGAGAAGAAAAGAGGTTGAGCAGAAGGAGAAACCGATAGGAGCAGCAACATTAAAGTTCAAAGGCGTCCGCTTATTGGGAACCGATAGACTGCTGGAAAACTTTATCAGGAAGGTAATCCATACCGCGGCCAAGAAGAACATAACACAAAGTAAAACCACCAGGAGATGTTTCAGTGCCAGAACTTTACAGCATAGCCTACAGTTTAAATTCAGGAAATTATGTATGAATAGATAAGGGAGACGGAGCAATCCATGCAGGTTAGACTGAAGAACATGTAGCATATTCATCTGTATGTGAAGCAGACCGATCTGCAACGGCGGTCCTCAGTACTGGAACGTGTCTTCGGATCAAATTTCACGATTTTGAGGTACCATTCAGGACTTCATGTTGCAAGAGCGAGCACTTTAAAGAATCCTGCGAAAAATTTCTGCAACAAGGACAAACAATTAAAGAAAAGCGACTGGGAGAAAACGGAGGACGGAGAAGGGAATAATCAGAAGGCTGGGAAATTTTCTTAATTTTAACTTACAAGTGTTCAGTAAGGCTCTTGTAACCGCAACTTGGCTTCACACTTTGATTCACTAAGGAGCCAACGATGAATGTATAGAGAAACCCTTGTCATTCGCGTGGTTTACGTTCTTGAAAGAAAAACGCAAACATAAAAACGGAATGCGCGAATATAGTAATTTGTGGGCAAAATGAGTTTAGGGATCTCATAGGAAAGAGAAACGTGATAATAAGTAAATTAATTTTTAATACACATGAAAATATTTGGTGGTGTTTGTTGTAATAACTTTGTTTTTCCGTCGGTAATAATTGTCGGTGATAATCAGGTGCTGTGTCAGACAGGTAGCCAGACTGTATTTTCGGATGGGCGAAATGAAGATTCTGGAGATGTCCTGGGCCATTGGCACGGACAAATGTGAATATGAATTCCACCGTATTGTATTTCAGGTACACAGTTTAGAACAGCCTTTACTGGACTGGTCTTCTACCCCACACAACACGACTGGCCTTACACTTAAGGTCTTATTCATCTTTCAGACGGAGGAATCAAGACGCGTTAGAGGAGAAAGTTTCGCATTTGATGGTGCATTAGCCTTAACATTTTGCCTCCTCAATTTCTCGTTTTTCTTCACAAAGCGAATTGCTTTTTAGTCTAAACCACAATGCCGTCCGACAGCAGTCATATATAAACCAACGTTTAACTTAACCAGTACCTTCGTTTTCTACTAGAGGCACCAGTTTATTTTTCCTAATATTCTTAGGCTGTTCATAAGCACGTATGCCGTCCTGTCCGGACGTAATTTAAAGAGGAAGGAACCAACGAATTCTGAAATCTGTGAAAACCACAGGCGAAAATCCCTTGCCTTTCGTATGGCACAATATTCAGGTAGCTACTGGGTGAGATAAGAGGCCAGGTGTGGTTCGTATAACTTATCTCGTGTACGCAAGCCCGACTGTGAAAGAGCGAGGCGCGCACACAATGACCAAGAGGTGGTACAATATTCCTTTATTAAACAAGGGAAAAGTGGCGCTCATTTCTGTGAAAGAGGAGTGCCTGCTGTTGTGAACTGGCTGAGGAAGAATTTCGCCACGGCCTGACGGTTCCTCACCACACATACTGGGCGACATGGACAGATCACTTCTCCGGAACTTTGGCTTGTACCTAGTTCTGACGGGTGTTGGTATCTCAAGAGGTTTTCAGTATAATAATGATACGTCTTCTCACACACACACACAAACACACACACACATACACACACACATACACACACACACAAACACACACACACAAACACACACACACACAAACACACACACACACACACACAAACACACACACACATACACACACACACACACACACACACACGCACAAACTTACTCCTCGAACATCGCAGATTCAACTCACCACTTCGACAAAACTTATTACACTAACTTGAAGGTCCTTCAAACACTTCGATGCCGAAATGTGCAGGTTGCAGCACCGGCTTTGCCCAGGAAACGGTAAGATTGTGCTTCGACAACCCAACCGTTTTCACCTGTACTGACACGTTTTCTGGCTTCGGTGGGACTGTAATATTTCAAACGTGACACTCACAGCTTAACATTCACATAACACTACAAACGAGAAATCACGTAAAATATGAAGCAGATAATTAATGCTAAACCCACGAATTTATTTAAATATATATAACAGCCGGTGACTTAAATTTTAAAAATTAATTAAGAATACTTTTATATTTAATGTTACAATTCGTTGAGCGTGCGGTTCAGAAATTCTTTCTCCAAATAATTCGTATTTTGTAGTATTTCTGTACTACTGCATACATTCTCCTCCCAGTCTCTACTCGTAGGCATTGTAGTGCCTAACATACATTTGGTTTTTATAATACATTGTTATTGTAATTTGAATATATACTTCAGCTTAAGCCAATACGCCTGAAAGAAAATGAGGTGCACCTTTTATTCTCAATGTGTCTGCTTACACAACTTTGCCATTCGGTGAAAATATCTACTTACGAAAGTGTAAGTCGTGTTATTGACTTTTTATGTAACTTAAGAAATTACAGCATACATGTCTTATAACTCGAACGGTAGTTTTTCTACTTTATATAAAGATGTCTCGCTCAGTCCGCATAAAGAACATTGCCGCAGACGTGTGATGAAGCATTGTGAAGGCAAAATTTCATGAAAGCTTTTCATGCTGAGAGTTGGGTCACGTGCACCAACTGTGGTGGCTGTCGGCTTGAGGAAGCTTCACTGAATTATTTGTTGAGTTGAAATACGGTTTACTTCGTTACGTTTCAATGCCTGTCAATCAGAATCGGTCTAATATATACGCAGTCATTTCTCGTCAGTAGGTTATAATTCATCATAGTTACTGCTCTCATACTTCGAAATGGAAACACAGATATAGTTTTATACCTATTTTAAAATGAGGGTTTCATTTGGTTGCCGCGTATAGTGTATTCTGTTTCGTCCCAGATTCTATTTTATATGTCGTACTTAGCAGTGGCAAAGACTAGAACTGGCCACAGACATTGTCCCTATGCATTCTTTCGGCTGGTGTCAATTCACGAAACTCAACACACGTGGCACAGTAAAGGGCACCAAAGAAATTGATAATAATGAATAAAGACGTTTCAAGTTTTAGTAACTAAATGCACCATTCTTGCACAGAGTTAGACATAGAATTAGGAAATGTCTAAAAGTTACAGCACACTGTACTCTACACTATTCGGTAGTTCCAAAAATATGATTGTTACTGTAAATACAACAATCAGTCGAAGGTTAACCTCTGACTTTTTAACTCATCACAATAAGGAAATACATACCACATTTTGTAAGGTCGTTTGGATAGAAGTAGAAGCAATCTGGTGTTGTGAAATTTACCCACTCCTTGTTGCTTTCCCTTGTGTGGTCTTTGTTCTTTCCCATAATGGCGATGGTGTACTTGGTTCCGAATTCCTTGTAATACCAAATGTGTTCGAACTTCTCTCGCTGACATATAAGAAAATGTATATAACAGTAATGTACAGTTACAGGCGTACATGCATTAAATGTAATAGGATTTATTACCATAAAACTTTGATTAATTTTTTTCTGTAATCAGCCCTTCATATCTTCCACGCTTCCTACATTTAGACTGGCGACGCTTCAAAAAATTGCGTTTTATTTTACGAATAATTGAGTTTTATAGTAATAAGAAGTGAAACAGCTGTAGCTGTCGTTATGTTCTTATGATATGAATTTGTAACCACGCAAGTTAAATCAGAAGCCTGCATTACTGCTTTCCATTTCATACCAATTTGATGGAAATATTTGTGGTGCAGAATGTATCGGAGAAACACACGACTTCGTAGAAACACGTCCTGTATGTGAAGAAAGACGTAAACAAGTGTGAAAAGGTCCTGGCACTTTTAAATCGTGTATTAATGTAAGCGTATTCTAAACTGTGTATTATTTTGAACATAAAGTTTGGTCACCACAATACTGAATGCCAATAAAACAATTTTCATAAAATGCTGTAATCCAGACCCGCTTCCCGCCAATGTGGCAAGAAACGTTTCATTTAAAAGTACGCAACACCTTTTCCAAGAAAACTGGTTTCATCGCGTACATTTAATAAATATTTTCTTCATATCATATTCATATTAATATAATCACTCCACCGTCTTAACTCAAACCCCTCTTTCATGCAGCCGTCTTATGTAAACAATTATCGGAGACCGCCGTCTACACAGCCGGCGCAACTTGACACTAGACTTCGGGATTCCACGTCCTACGCTTGCCGCTCCCCCGACCGAGTCTTCTCATTTTCCCTCCGGCACTCCCAAAGTGGAATGTAAATTTAGCCTGAAGGGGAGGGTTGTATATGGTAGAGAGGCCGGTTGCGTTAATTATAAGGAGTTTGCTTTATCTCGGAAGGGAGTTCACTAGCCACTACCGTGTTTAGGCTGAAAGGCCAAGTTGTTTGTAATTAGTGCTAAGGTGGGCGGAGCTGATTCAGACTAACATGCCCGTGTCGTGTTTGCATGAGCTGGCGAAGGAGGATTGCGTGAGTGTAGCAGAGTCACTGAGTCTGGAGTTAAAAGGGATCGAAAATTTAGAACAACTGCGAAGGATTCTGAAGGAGAATTGGATGTAGAATGAATGTTTTTCCTGCAGTCTTGTGGCAGAAGAGGGAGGTAACCCGGACCAAGAGTCTGTAGTAAGACGAAATCTAAAATTCTCTTCAAATTGGTTAAACCCCTTCCTAATTTTGATTCAGCTGAATCCCAAAAGTGTGCTTGATTCTTGATACAGGTTCAAGAAATTTTTGACTTGAATTTAGTTCCGGAACCTAAATTCATGAGTACCCTGTTGACTAAGTCAAATGGGCGGTGCGCCCAACGTCTGGGGGTGCATTTGTCAAGCGGGTAAAAATGGGTAGAGACTAGGTCTGCCTTATTTCGAACATTTAATCCGTCGCTAGTGCGAGAGCAACTGTATTACATGCTCGAGGGTTAAATAGATTTCTTGGTAATCATGAAGATTGGAACGCCTATTTGACGGCTGTTAAGGGTGCGGCGGACAATATGGATTATGTAAACTCGGAAGGAGAGTTGGTGGATAGATTGTTGCAAGATTTACATCCCAGTATTGAGGCTCGCTTGATAATTGTGCGGAAGCCTACAGCTTACAACTGCTGTGGCAGACGCGATAGCGGTCGAGCCGTTACGAGATCTTACGGCCCGATCCTCAGAGCCTACAGAGGAAAGTGCCATGGCTAGGGGAAGTCTGGTCTCGAGACCGGGGAAATGTTATCAGCATTCAGAGTAGGGCAGGTGGCTGGGGAAAGCGAAGGTCCTAAGCCTCCTTGGCTAATTATGTATTTGTTTACATGTATATGCTTATTGTAAGTGTAGATAATGAGCTGAAGTACGCACGCATGTACGAAAAGACTGAAGTTCTCTCTCTCTATATATATATATATGTATATATGCACTGTCTGATGGATATAAATGGGATGTGTGGGCAAGAATGGTATGTATATATGTATATAACTACATATGATGGTAGTTCGCAGAGAAGAATGGGCTGTGTTGGCAGGTAGTACGGGAAGAGGATCTGGAGCCCACCGCTTCCTTACCACGGCGAGTGTCTATAAGACAAAGGAGTTATCCTCCCCCCCTCTCACCTGTGGGTGACGACGGAGGAGCAAAGATTGAAGGCCTTTCTGAGCCTAAACAGGACGTTGGCCGTGGAGGAACATCGAGTGCAGACACATGGATTGGGTGTTGGAGAACGCTCCCCGGGACCGACTTGACTGAACGATGCAGGTGTGCCCACCAGGATCGAATTTTATCACACGAATGATAAAATGAAGCGCCGTGATCGCAGTGTCCCTTAATCTTGACCCCGGTGAATCCTTCCCTAGTAATCTCATCCGCTGTTGTAATCTCCAGCCCTGGTGATCCGTAACAGCGACGTCTTCCAGATCACTCCCATGAGGAAGTGCGAGACATTTACACGGCAAGCAGCAGCGGTACGACCAGTACCGGAAGAAAAGAGTCGAGGTCGATCACATTTTAGGGCACGACACGACCAGACAACATCACGACACGACAAAAACCACCGTGCATTCACATATACCGTCTGTTAACAAACACTACAGCTGACGAAAGTCTTATTTCCGTGTTCAATAATGGAAAACCTGTTTTTGAGTTGAACTTGATTTTGATAGAATTGTTTGAACTGAAATTTTTAAACAACTTTCATTCAAGGATCTGGCCTGTGTAGCTTTATTGTTAGACGAGGAAGAGACAGAAAGATCAAAATACAATCGCAGCCGTATATATCGGTTCTTACGGAAAAGTTTTGCAAAATGAAATTTAGGAAAAGCTTTAGAAAAAAGGCCATATATGTTGGGGAAGATGTAGAAGGACCAGGAACAAACTAAAATTTGCTTTAGGTCATGCTATGGGCGAAGCAGTTCTCTTGACACCTTATTTTCTAAGACCTTATCATGCCAAGAGAATAAGTGGATATGAAAAAATGAATTCAACTACGGACTGTCGCGATCCAGAACAGTTGGAGAAAATGGTTTCGTGATATTTTACCAAACATTTCGGGTATATAACCGACAGTTGCAATCAGATCCTTTGAATGGTGACAGAGTAACACCAATAACCTACAACTTGCACAACTTTATTTGAAAATGTGGAGGAAATTACTAACAATGCAGTGATGGTGACAGTGAGATTTCAAACTGTATTTCGGCAGTGCCCCGCCGCGGTGATAATCCAGCCGACAATTCATTCCAGATTAGGGATAAATTTAAGATCTGTTTGTTCATCTGAAGGACATGTTGAATACTGAGGCTGATTTCAGTATAGAATGTAACACATATTATTGGCCAGACATGAGTTAATAATTCCATTTTTTGACATAATAAGTATAATATTATATATGTTTAATATTTAAGTATTCATACAGAAAGTGCAGTAGGGGCCTACTGAGTACTTTAAATAGAAGTGAAACTGCACGCTACCAGCTGTGAACTGTCGTGTCTGTACTGAGACGTTGTTCGCACTGTCAGGGAACGGCATGCAGCGACAGGCACTGACAGGCAAAATATTCTCTTCCCTCAATCCCAGCAGCACTCTCTTTGTTTTAGTTATCAGTTACGGAGTAATGTGTATTCGAGCAAGTGAAAACCATAGAGGAATATTTTGTCGTGTCGTGTCGTGCAGTATAATTTGAATGTCGATTCACTTTATACTGCAAGACACGGCACGACAAGACACGACACAACAAAATATTCTCTTATGTTTTTCACATGCTCGAATTCACACTAGTCCGTCGCCGACAGCTAACGACAAAGACAGTGTCGCTGGGATTGACAGAAGAGAATATACTGCCTGTCTGTGGTCGTAGCCGCATGTCGTCGCCTGAGAGTGTGAACACCTGCTCAGTATGCGACACGATATTCCAGAGCTGGCAGCGTGCTGTTTGACTACTATTTAGAATATTTAGTACGAAGTTTTGTGTATTACATATGGATAATAAAAACCTTATCGAGCTTTTGCGAGAACATAACGAACTTTATGATTTATCTAACAGCAAGTCATGTGAAAATTCTCATAAAGAAAAATTTGGGAGGAGATTGCGAAAGAAATGAAACAGACTGGTATGTTAAATAGATTGTATGTGCCTTTTTAGAAGATAGAGTAAATTTACTTTTTTGAAATTAATTTTAAAAACACTTTAAGTAATGTAATAGTTTATATCGTAAAATATACAATATTATTTTAAGGTATGATGTCAAAAAATTAAGTTATTAACTCATTTCTGGCAAATACATTCAGTATTAAAATCAGTCTCATCATTCTATATTTCATTCAGGTACAAACAAATCTTTAAATTTATCCCGAATCTGAAAAGAAGTGTCCATTGAATTCCCTCCTTGGCGAGATATCGCCGAAATACAGTTTGAAATCTCACTGTATAAATCACTGACCTGTTCATAATTTCCTCCATATTTTCTAATAAAGTTCTTGAAGATGCAGGTTTGTAGAATTATTCTCTCACCATTCTTAGGATTTGATTACAACTTTTGTTTCTGTACTCGAAGTTTTTGGTATAATATCCAGGAAGGATTTTTGCTAACTGTTCTGGTTCGCAACACTCTGTGGTGGAATATTTTTATTCATCTCCACTTATTTTGTTACCATGATAAGGTCTAAGTAAATAAGGTTTCAGGGGAACTGCTTCCTCCCCTACTATGACCTAAGGCAACGTTTAGTTTGTTCCTGGTCGTTCTACATCTTCCGGAACATATATGGCTTTGTTTTCTAAAGTTTTCCTAAATTCGATTTTCCAAAAACGCCTCCGTCCACATGTTTCCCATAAGAACCAATATCTACAGCTGTGAAGTTATATTTAGCATTAACCAATGCAAGCAGTACAATGGAAATTCTTTTATAGTTGAAATAAAGAGATCCACTGTTTGGAGCGGCAATTATAGTCACATGCTTGCCCTCAAGCCCTCCCAAGCACTTTGGATAATTCCAAATATTCCTGAAATCAAATGAAATTTGCTCCCAATCTTCTTTGGACGATAGACACATGACTGCAGATTTCAGTTCTTTTATGATATCATCGCATGTCTCTAGCACAGTACTTTGTACAGTCGAATGTCCAAGGCGATAAATTAATGCTGTTGTCTGAAATGAGTTACCCGTCGCAAGAAACCCGGAAAAAATCAAATTTGTACTTTTGTTAGATTTTAGTTTTCAGCTTTTTATTTTGCTTCAGTGGTTCGTAGTATGTTTGTTTGTTTAAATATATTCTAAAATTATATCATTTTCAGTAAAATATTTTATATTATAATTTCACTGAATAGTTTCTTCCTTTCATTTCTTCTTGCAGGGAGACTTGAGTAATCTTGGGAGGAGATTCGTACAGAAGGTCTGTTAAAAGACGAAAGGAAACAAAAGGTAGCCAATCACCGACAGAGATAAGAAAGTTGAAATATGAAGAGCAAATGTCATTTTACACTCACATTTCCAGGGAAGGGCAACAGTTACAAACATTGACATCACTGTGCATGATTATGACGATGATGGAAATGCAAAAGAAAGCGAAAAAGAAACACAAGAACAGTCAGCTGAAAGCCCAGTGACGGAAACGACTGATGAAAGTATCGCTAAGTCTAAACGCGAAAAAAATACCAACAATTTAAAGAAAAGCGAAAATCTGCTTCAGCAGTTCTAATGAAATATATATTAGAAATGAAAGCAGAACAGCGCCAGGAAACGGATGCCATACACTCCTTCTTGTCAGGGATAGTTGTTACGCTGAAGTCATTTTCAAACTACTACTAAAATATTGCGAAACTAAAAATTTTTAAGTAGCTTCTGGATTAGAAATTCAGCACATCGTGAAAGCTGGTGCAGCCACTTCATTTGCCGAAACTCCACCAGTTACTCCTGTTAATTGTCAAAAATTCAACAGGTCGTAACCACCTCCGACAGTGACTGCACATTCCACAGATTCAGAATTATCATGTTCAAGTTACTATTCCAACTTTCAAGGAAACTAACAGATTGATATTACTTTGGAAAATAATAATGTCACATTTTAAAAGGCGTTTCTGTTTTCTTTTTATTATAACGACTAACAAATTTATGTAATTTTTTTTCAAGAAATAAAGCACGCAACTAACCTGAGACAAACAGCAAGTTTCTCTTTTGCCTTTAGAGCTTTCCTGAAGGTTGTATTGCGTTTTGTGAGATCGCAAGTACTTTTGAATGTAAAATTGTAAATTGTTGGATTGACATCCTGAAATATTTATGAAATTTAATTTCCTCATCTATTAATTCGCGATATAATGTCGCAAATTCTCATTCAATTTTTCTTTTACGTAACATTTCATGGGCTCGTATGCGATTACGTTTTGATCGCCTTTTCTCTTCCGTCGTCTAATAATAAACCTGCACAGGCCAAATCCTTAAATGAAAGTTCTTTAAACATTTCAATTCTAACAATACCGTCAAAAACAATTTCAACTCAAAAGCAGGTTTTGCAATATTGAGCTCGAAACAAGACGGTCGTCAGCTGGTTTGTATATTAACAGACGGTAGATTTGAATGCACTCTGGTTTTTGTCATGCCCTGTCGTGTCGTGTCGTGTCGTGCCGTATAATGTGAATCGACGGTGAATCGACCCACACTTGGCAAGCAGCATTAGTACGAACAGTACAGGAGAAAAACTGACTTAGCTACAAGGAGTGGTACCAGAAGGACGAGAAGGAAATAAGAGGTCTCGGCCCTCGCAAGCCAAAGACGTGGAGTCCCTAAGTCAAGTTGGCAAGTTCGGCCGGCTGTGGAGACGGTGGTTTCCGAAAATTATTTATATGAGACGGTTGCATGAAAGAGAAAATTGAGTTAAGACAGTGGAGTGATTATCAGCGAAGAAAAAGACGTCTGGGTTCCTTTTTGTACATATATTCTGTCAGTCTGACGTTTTTATGTTACTCTGCTGTTATTCTTATTCGAGCGTCGAGTAAATCCGTTATGTCATTTGCCTAAGTGTGTAGAGTCTGCATATTTTAATTTTTGTTAAGAATATAAATCTTTTATTTTTCTTAATTGACTACTTTCTCTCCTTTTTCGCCTCTGGTTCAGTCTCATTTTCTCAGCACGCTCTCCATCCTAATTTTATAGTAAGATTTTATGGAGGACAACGTCATGCAACCTAAAGATTTCAGTGCAATAATATTATGTTAATGGTGCTGGATATGCCAACTGAGAATCTTAGGTCTTAGCAACGTGTTTGGCTGCGTCTTCGACCGTCGAAGTCTGAACCAAAATCACCATAACGCTACGCGGAGACCACGTGCAGGTGCAGAACGTGTTGATCGTACTGGAGTAGCGTCAACATTTCTGTGCCGCATTCGACACATCCATAATAATATAATATAATATAATACAATATAATATAATATTATAATTCGTCTTCAGCCGTATTCGAGGCTCAGAATATTGGCATTACAACTAACAGGTCACATCCACACTAAACGCAAAACCACCTGAAATTTAACAAAACCATGAAGTGTTATTTAAGAAATTAATGGAAAACAGATCGAATGTCGAGGATAGTTTTGGGGGAGACCCGACAGAAAATTCCCAGATTGAAACAGGAAAATTTATCCAAGAATTTAAATAACCATTAGAAGGAGGTAGAAAGTAAAATTGATAATATTCAGGCAGGAATTGTGAATCTCAGACAGGGAGTGATTGTAGATAATCTTAGTGAACTGGAAAAGAAGTTGGAAAAGAAAAGCAAGGAAAATATATACAGCACGCTGGAGAGTTCAAATCCCGTTGACATAAGTTGTGAGGGCAAGTTACGGCAGTACGCGGCACTAAATTTCAGCCATCACCTGACGGCGGCCTGAATGGTGAGGGTGGTACAAATGGCAGCCACGCAAGCTGGATTCCAACTTTAGTTCCACTGACTGCGGCTCGGTTCCAAATTAACTGCAGGCTTCATGATGTTGATGATGATGATGCCAGTAATTTGTGTATACATGCACAGGCACAGCAAACCACAGGCGTGAATGAATCGTCCTATGTAAATGACTTTGTACCAGAATATGTACATTTCTGCAGTTCAGTTATGAGTGACTTCACCTTACCTAAATTCAAGGATTATGTGAAGCGAAACATTGTCAGCTTCTTGGAAAGCTTAGGTAGTTATGTTCAATTAAAATTTGTGCCTGCAGAAATGAAATTGCCGAGAGCGATGACACCTGTTACTGAGGAGTACACACAGCAAATGGTTACCGCCGTTTGTAAAGAACTGAGAAACTGTGAGCATTTCAAGTAGGCTATCACAGAATTTCTATGGATCCCACAAATCCAATCACAGGCGCGCTGCTCGATGTACCAAGACAGATGCAATAAGGGCAGGGAGAGGTTCTGCTAATATTTTACGACACGCAATGATGGCGGCAGATCTGACATAAAGACGTCTGAGATGGAAGTTATTGACGCTATCTGTGGTCACTACCCTAATTACGTTTAGCGATCGCTTCTATCCGCTGATGTAAAAAAGGTGCAGGAAAATTAAGCTTCTTAAACAACTGCAGATAATGGAGGACGGTGAAGCAAGAGAAAGTTCGAAACGGAAACCGCCGCCGTCGAGGCCAGTGCACAGTCCGTCTGCTGGCCATAACCAAAGCGGACATTACCAACGGAGGTCGCAACCCCAGAAAGTTATATTATGCGTTACAGATATAGGGGGAGGTATAATCAGACAGTGTAATGAATAACATACAGGTCGAGAATTGCGGGCTGCTTCTCCACAAAGACGGCGGCCCAGCCAGTTGAATCGAAACGCTGACCGGTACAGTCAGGAAAGAAAAATTAATTATTCGCCTACAGAAATGTACAGTCAGAAATATCTCGCCAGAGAAACTTCCGCGATTCAGTGTCGAGGCGCATATGTTGGACTTGTGTGGGCGGTGCCACAGAGTAGTTCCGACCGAGAGGACGTATGCTTCAACAGAAGTGCCTACAGAGGAAAGCACACAGCAAGTTTCGTGACAAATGATGACGGTGGCAAGAAATTGTAACTATTTCCTGCATAAATGAGAGCAAATTGTGTGGTTGCCCCCATGTTCAGCTGGACACGGGCGGTGTAAATCTAATAGCCTGTTTTCAACACGGGAACACAAATCTCTTGAATGCAGGAAGGAATTTTTAAGGATCTGTTAGCAAAGGGTTTTAAGCAAAGCAAATACGCGTAGTAACAGACCTGGATAGTTGCTTTTGGAAATGGAACTCAAAGAATAAAGAGACAGGCCTTCATTGTGTTTCAAATAGACGGATTTTGCTATGGGCAAGTGTTTATGATAGCCACTAACATAGTGCCCAATGCTGCCTTAGCAGTTCAATTTTTTAGTCGGGAAAACGTCGTAATAAGCTTTGGTGAAGGATGTTTCAGAACGTTAAGGAATTGTTTCTATTTGTGAACATAAGCTTTTCTGTGATCGTATGTCGAAGGCCAAAGTGGGATTTGGCCTGTTATCAAACCCGGGATTTCAGCTGAAATGTTCATAATCACCACCTGCAATACAACAGGACGTAAGGGATTATATAGCGAGTGATGGCCTAAGGAAAGTCAGAGGGCTTTGTTGAAAAACGGTGATAATATTAAAGTAGATGGAGCAGGCTCCTATGCCAGGACCGGCGAAAGTTTTGTATCTGTCGAACTAAGGCGACGTGAAGCACCACTGAAGAGAAGAGTGATATAAGGGACAATGCACATTTCGAGTTTATTCTGAACGTGTTGTGTAATATTGAAGTATTCAGAGCAGAAGAAGATAAACAGCTGAGAAGATGCGAAACTAGAGGCCAGCTGGGGACACAGGAAACGGACGTAAACATCGAAACTGAATCGATAGGTATCAGGGCACTTAGCAATCACGGCCTCCGCATGAAAGTAAATGAGTCAGATAGTTTTATCCATTAACAGAAGAAAAATTCTTTTAATGTGATATTGAAATACAAGGCTTGTTTTACGACGAACCCAGGCCTGAGTAGTATGTTGAGCAAGAGGTCTACTTCATGCCACATGAACCGATTAAAATTTGTACTGCTTCAGTAGCCCCATCGGCGCAAGACATGCGACAAAATCGTACCTTGCCTCTGTAGGATTTTAGAAATGTGCTTCAGCCGAATATTTGTAAATTTTGCCTCAATTATATGACGCTACGGTCTAGTTCTGTAAAAGCAATCAGGAATATGGGATTTATGTATCAACGTTGGCTGCTGTTACGGAGTGCTGGCCTGTGTATAATGTTGAAGATTGCAGTGTGATTAGTTGGAACTGATGAAAGTTCGGTGTCGGTAAAAGCAATTAAAGGACCACGCCCTGTTCTGTACTGTTGCAATATTTCGCAAGCCACGACATAGTCACGTGAACAGCTGGGGTGTCTTTGCTCCACGTATGGGTAGATCCGCCCCACTTCGATGTGGGTAAAGGTGCCCCACTGAAATATTAACTCGCTTGGTTCACCTATGGTCATACATCGAATTGTGTACTGTGTTTTCATTGATGTGTCAAAGAAAGACTACAAAATTGTCGCCTACCTACAATAATATATTTTATTTACCCCTATTACGTGTTAAAGAAGTATTAAAACTGCACGCTTTCACTCCTGCATCCATCCATTCTTCAACACCCTTCCAGGTTTCTCAGGAAAAAACGCAAACGAAAATTATCAGACGCAGGACCATGAAGCGTAAGGAGAAGTCTCCATGAGAGTTCTCACCAGCTCACCAGTGTCCAGAAGAGGAAACTGAAAGCCACACATAGGAAGAATAATTCAAAGAAAACGGTTCACAATCCGAACTTCCAAATTCGAACAGTTCTGATAAAAGCGATGACAGTGACTGCCGTAAACAATGTAAGGAATACTGTTGTGTAACAGAAAAGGAATGGGACTGGATAAAATGCTTATTCTGTGGAAAGTGGCTATTTGAAAACTGCTCGATTTTCTCCAAAACCTGCATCGATTTTGAACGTAGAAAATATTCTAAGAATTTTTTTAAAAGGTTAGAAATCTACAAAATAAGAAAGAAGGATATAGTAGTGATACAGAACATATTTTGTTTTATTTGATTACAGTTTATTTACTTAAAATTTGTAATATTGTTTTGTATTATATGTGGGGTGTCTTTCGCCACGCATAGACCAAAAACGCCCCGTTTGCATACCTTTGTTACATTTATTGCTGTCAATAAACGAATTAAAATTTGGTACAAAGGTTCCGACTGTTTTGTAGCAGAGACGTTGCTACACCCCCTACACACCCAAACGCAACTTCTGTTGCTCTATGTAACTCTAAAAATCTGTCAAATTTCTACTGCGCAGACAAGCTGAAAGTAACCTGTTTTTCTTCTGTTCGGCGTGTAAACTAAAAATCCATTGCGGTTGGTCATACTGCATGAAATGTCTCTGTGGAGATAACATGAATGCTTACAGAAACTTCTGCATCCTTTAGGGATTAGGTCAATGTCCCCTTCCAATTTAGAATTTTCATCGTACTGTCAGTTAGTATGATGCTTTGAACCGAGGATAGGCCCGTCCCAAAGCCTCAACCTTACGCAGGGCAACACAAACTTAGAAAAAGAAGGCACCGTTACATCACTCATCCCTCGAGTGAAATTCCAACCCACGACACACGAATCTCCTTAAGCGTAGCACCCGATGTGAGGGGCAGCTTTGAAATGTCTGAAATATTTTTGTGCGATGGCAAGTACAAACATGGTGGCAGAGCAAAGCTTTGACACCATACATGACAAATTAAGGATCTAGGCATTTTTACGGTGTCAGTTCGACAGAGAAACAGATAACTAAATTGTGTTAATTGCTGATGTACATTTCTCGCTTGTCCAACACGCAGAATGGAGTTGCTGAGGGACGGCATATACGTACATTAATTATTGTATATCCCCAAACTCGTTCCAGAAATTAAAAGTGATCTTTAATATAAGAGTGTAAATACATTATTTGCCTATCAGTACATATTTCGCCACGTTTCTGAGCATACTCGTAACTATTCTGTTCAATTACGGGTGGAAGCCATATATAATTACTGAGGGATTTTAAAAAAGGGTGACGTTGAAGAGTTACAGAGGTTTTTGCCTGTAATAAATGTTGTTTACAATTTCTTGTCGACAGGAGTCGGTATGAACCTTTCTCACTGAGGTTGAAATAAACCAAAGTAAAAAAAATGCCGATGCTGGTATGAACAGTCTAAATCAGAGAGTTATTTATTGCCGTGCTGGACAATGTCTAGACGAAGAGAAACTCCTTTCAAGGACATTGCGTTTAACAAACCCTCTCTGATACATTTTGCTGAAAAACGTAAGCCAACTGCTCAGTAAATAAGTATAAATTATTTGAATTGATTGAAGCCTGCAGTCAGAATCACAATCAGGAAAGGCAGCGCGCTTTGAGGCGGTACAGTTCATTGCCGTACGTGTTTTCTCATTCGCTCCTCCCATTGTCGCCTCCGATGTCTCTTATCGAAGTTACTTCGTTCTCCTGGCTTCAGGCTGCCACTGTATCCAAGTCACCATGCTTGTTTTATTTTCTCAGCGTGCACTCCAGCCTACTGTGAAAGTGAAAGAAGAACCCACTAATGTACCCTAAAAGTCTCATTAAAGTAATATTAGGTTAATGGCGCTGGATATACCAAGAGAGTCTTAGGTGTTAGCAACGTGTTTGGCTGCGTCTCCGACCGTCGTAGTCGGAACCAAACTCACTATAAGGTTACGCGGAGACCACGTACAGGTACAGAACGGGTTAATAGCACTGCAGTAGCGTCAAGATTTCTGTGCCGCAGTTGACACGCGCATAATTGTATACAGGGCGTACGTTCATCTACATTCAATAAAACGGAGTCTGTTTGAGTCCGGCAGCTGCAATAGGCCTATCCCTAGGGATTCAGGCTTTCTATGCAACAGCAATGCCGTGATCAGGGAAATATTAGGAGTTAGTTTGTACAAACAAGGCCTAGCGGTATCATTCATCTCCAGCCATATTCATCTCATAGAAAATTGGCGTTACAACAGAGAGGTCATCTTCACACTGAACACAATACCACGTGAAAGTTAAAGGAAATAATTTTATAAATGGTTTATTTCATGGCGTAGTGAAAGGGCCTTATCAAGGGTTTTTTACTTCAAAAACGTTATACAGTTTCAAAATGCACAGCTATATATTTTTTGTTTACGCCCATAAACAAAGTACAGCCCTCCATACGCCTCTTTTCACTAAACACAAAGTTCCAGAAGGCAATGCCCTGCAGACATCGTGCCGATTTTCACGCAAGTCGGGCAGTAAAACTGCGGAGGGAATTCATGTACGGCCCTAAAATATGTTATGGCTTTCACTGCGACAATTTTCCCGAAACTCACAAACACACAACGGATGACTGTTTGCATCTCCTCTGCTAAACTGTATCCAGGTCTAACTAAAATGTACAATATTTGTAAAAAATTTTATTTAGCCTTTGATTAGGTGTGTGGCTTGAACTGTGTTTATTTGTACGGGACTCACATTTGCTCGAAACTAATTGGTTAGGGGATATGGAAAGTAAGTGACAGAATTCATTTACCTGCTTACTTATAGCATGACTGCCTCTGATGTGATTTCCACCAAAGCCATTCTTCCTGCACATCTTTCCATAAAGAAATATTATACCGAGTTTTCTGAAAATCCGACAAATAATTTAGCAGCCGATGTTGGGCCACAGAAGGTGGAAGGTCAGACAGAAAACTGGACGTGATTTCCACATGAGGCTTTCCTTCTTACTGTGTATAGAAAGCCAACAACCCATGGATAAACCTCTAAAATTTATCATGTGATCATCATCATCAACAGCAGCCCTGCAGCCCTTGGTGGGTTTTGGATTAGTTATTTATCATACGGTATTATATTTAAAATAAACTCTGCCTGACTTTGCAAATTACACTGGAAATGTTAGGGCGTTCTATGTGCTGTAGTAGAAGTTCCGCTACTACGTACCTTGATAAAATTTTTTTCAGGCTGTCACGTGAAAGAGGTTTTTTGTATCTTACATTAATATATTTCAGTGCGTGTTATAATTAATCTAAATTATGATTAAAATCGTGAAGCCTGTGCAGTTAACCATACCTGTAAAACCTTAAAATCCACATTGCCTAAGTACCGTTGTACAGTTCCCAGTGACGCGAAAAATTTTGAGTAAGAAATAACACTTTTTCAAAATAGGTTTCGTGTTTAGGTTCAAAACAATAAATTAACCTCTAAAACAGTTTCTTTCAATCTGGATTTACGAGCTGAATAGATTCAAATTAGTGGAAAACGTAATTTTTTCCCCTTATTTTTTCCAAATCTTAATCTCATTTTCATTACTGCTAGTAAAACTGTTGTTTTTAAAGTGAATGTTTATATTTACTTAGCGAAGGCTTTCACTTTTCAAGTGTGTTCCTGTCTGTAACTATTCCATAGAGTGAGCGTTACGTGAGTTGTGAATAGGGGTTCCGCAAGGTTGGGAAGGCAGTCCATGGAATTATTTAGGGTTGGTGATAATAAAAATTCCGATCCCCGCAGCAGCGCGGTCTAAGGCGTAGGTCTGCGGCAGAGCTCTTGCTGGGATCGTGGGTTCGAATCCCAGCTGAGGTTTGGATATTTATCTCTTGTGAGTGTTTGTGATGTCAGGTAGAGGTCTCGGCGACGGGCCGATCCCTCGTACAGAGGAGTCCTACCGAGTTTGATCAGGTGAAACTAAACAACCTGGACACCTGGTGTGAGTAGGTAGGAGAGGTAAGGACTATGAACGAAACGAAACGAAACGAAACGACGATGATACAAATGCTGAGAAGCACTAACAGAAAAAAGGATACCTGCTGAAAGGCGCAAATCATAAGCCTAAGTGTTTAAAATTACTTTGTTAACATTTTCCATGACGTCGTTTGCAACCTTGTGTTACTGGCTGCTCGTACTGCCCATTTGTATGCAATATTTTGCTAACCTGGTTCGTTAGCAGTATAAAGCAGTGGCAAGCGCAATCTCGTTGCGCTGGTATATTGCCTCGAATTACAGCTCGTTGCAAGACAAGTGTATTTAGAAAACGTCCAAACAACTTACCCCATGCTGGTTCCCATGTGATTGTAGTCTGCAGTGCAGGAGGACGAACACCATAATCAGCCATATACTATAAGGAGACTTTGGCATATACTCGGTTTTTCTGCTGATGTTACTCACAGCACCAGGTTCGAATGTGTCTGTGAAATTCAAAACACAATTATTTATTTTGCATCAGATATTAATAATTTGCTTAAGTGTGGGTTTGTTTCTTTCATGCATCCGTGCCTTTCATTGGTGCTGTGGACTGAGTCGAGCTTTGGCCTTGCCAGTTCACTTACGTGTCTGTGCGCGTTTTGAAATAGGCAGTGTGAATCAATGCAGATTTCGTTTAAGCTGGATAATCATTCCGTCGTATAGAATATACTTCACATGGCAAAAAAAAAGAGACGAAGAAAATATTCCTGTGCCAGAAGGGATTTAAATCAGCATTGCCAGCGCTCCAGGAACGGTAGAATTTTCGTTCTTATTGTCGTGCAAACCAAGCGATTGGGATGCTGTATAATACACATGAAACTACGCAGAATTCATGAGGGAATACCGGAAACGAGAAATTCAATCTCATAAAATTGAATTCTTTAATTGTAATGGCCTTTACCGTTCACTGTTGAGATCCAGTCGCTAGTGGAATTGTCTCCGAGTTGTCCGTCCTGTAAAACGGCCAGCATGCGGATCTGGTACAGCGTATCTTGTGTCAAGTCACGCAGGATAGCCAATTTATACGGTGTCTGAAAATTAATACGGGCGTTTGTTATTGGTATTTTGTCCGACAGCAGTTACATGTAACATAGATGCGACTGACATGTCTTCGGCCTTTTGGTCTACTTGTGTAGCTACTGTGCAGTGACTAGTCTGGTGCAGAGGCAAGGCGGTAAGCAGGCTATCTGATTAAACTTAGAACCGCGTTACCGGCTATTCTAAGTGGAATTTTCAGTTTTTGCCTCAACATCTGCAAGAAAACACAGAAATTGTGCACGAAATAGGCCAAAGCTTCCTCCTTTCTAGCTCTTATATTCCACACTCGATTTTTTTCTGATTTCTTTCCATACTTCACAATCTTTGTACTTAGTACAGTGTTTGTAAGGAACAGATAGCAATCTCGTGGAATACGCAACGCTTCTAAAGACGGCAAATTTTTTAATAAAACCCTGAATTTTAACTGCGAAAGAAACTGTGCCTTAAATGACAGAAGACTGTATTTCTCAGAAGTTACAATCATCATATTACGCATGTAGCCTGTGTCTAACGAGTGGCTGTGAGATTTTCATGTTGTTCTCTGTCACTTTCATTTACCATAGATCTGAATCTAATGTTGCAGAAATGATAAATCTGATAGTATGTATACTTTCTATATATTCGCATTTCCACCTTTATATCTGAGGGGTAAAAGAGATTTTCTGCCTAAGGTTTGAAATGGTTAAACCTCAATAAGAAATTAAATGACTCCGTATTTCACTGGGATTGCCGTTTATATTTGGATACCTTACAATTACGCTAACGAATATCATAAACCTAACGAACACAATACCTTGAATGTAACTAGACTTACACATGCATGTTTCTTTCTGGGTGTACCATATTTAGGCTGCGTGGAATGTGTTAAAGTACCGCGTCATTTAATATTGCGTTTGTGAGAGTTCGCTGACCTCGTATTGTGCGGGGTGTAAGGGTTGCTTTACAAAAATGCACTCGTACCCCCGTGAATTTAAATTACAGACCCGTAAGCTTGATTTTATCGACGAGTCGTCTTTATTTACGATTAGAAAAATAATTTTGAAAAATTTCTGTTGTTTATTTTGCAAGGACTTTTACCATTAGGATTACTAGGTTACTGGTTTTCGTAGGTATCTAGAGCCTAGCAATCACAATATCCTTGCAGAATAGCCGTGGCCCCCGGGTCCCCCTAGTACCAACTTTGACATTTTTGGACCGATTTCTTTTAACCCGTTAACTGGGTCTTTTCTGGGCTGCTGGTGTAACCTCCCCTGGGTATTTAATCCTGCCCATTTTTTGTAGTTCCTATAAAGCACGAGAAGGGTTGCTAACATAATGGGGCTTTCTTTCAATATGTAATGAGAAACTGATTTAAAGATGAAATGCAGCTTTTATTCATAATTATTGCAACATTTATGACTTTTTTATTTTTAAATTTCTATCTGTGTGGTAGACCTGAAAACACGGTACTACACATACGGTCTTCTCACAGTCACGACACCAGTGTTTCAAATAATTGTCGCGGATAGCGCTGGCTGCCAAGAAGAAGGCGGTTGGTGGTGCCACCTGGAGGGAAAAACGTCAACTTTTAACAGTAGTCATACCTCAGTCAATCTCGTCATACCCAGGAGATATTAGTGGTGAAAGATCGAGGACGTAATAGTACGTCATATGCACTGAGATATCGCAATACGAGTATACACATATACGTAGTGCCCAGTTAAGGCTCGATCTGTTAGACCGACAATGTAATAATTTTACTCATTGTTTAATTTTAGGATGTTTTAAGGACAACTTTATATATCAGCCTAAAGCAAACTTACGAAGAACCTAAACTGTACCCCAGTAACGTATTTCTGTGGAAGGGTAAATCCAGTTACGAAGGTATATAATGAATTGTTAAGCCTAAGCAGATGATTTATAATTTTTGAGCCTCAAATATTTCACAGCTTTTAATAAGAACATTACAAGCTTATCATAAAAGCCGAAAGGCACCAAGTATACATATGTGCTTGAACTTCATGCCCTCCAGTTCGTGACTCGGCAGACATTAGACGTTACTAATTACGTTGCAGTTCTGGCCTTCATGCACTGCAATTTGTGAACTGGCCAACACTAAGCGTGACCAAATGCACACGTCTTCTGGATTACGTAAACTGTTCGGCAGAAATTGAACGTTACCAATTACACATCTCTGTTCCGAATCTCATGAAAATTCGTGACTTGGCCGACAGTGAGGTTTATCATGTATATATTTTGTATTTCGATTTTCATGCAGTCTACTCAGCAACTCAGTACAGAGCGAAACTTACACACGTGTATATTTGTGTTCCGGAAGCTCACCCAGATGCATATACAAATATCACTGGTATATGTATAACGTTTAAGAGTTTATTTTAAGAGGCATCTTACCTAAGAGTCTAGTTAAACTTCAGTCATATAGTTTGAGCTTTCGGTCATGTTGAATGAAACATTGTACACGACAAAACTTTTATACAAATATTAATAATATAATTACATTAATATTTTACAGCTTCACATGGGGCTACTGAGTCAGCATGTGGATAAAAGATTGAAACTAAATTATCATAACCATCATCACGGGTGCAGAATTTAATATATATATTTCGTGCAAAGTTTCGTACTTTGCTGGGCACTCTAAGTGAAGTCATTTGTATGATTTTTGCACTATGTATCAGTTGTTATTCTGAACATCCCTAAACAATTGGTCTTTAGAATGGAGAGGCAGACTTCTCTGTGAGGGAGGAACTCATGTGTTCTGTATAATTTATATGATCGTTATTTTACACAGGGTTTACTTCAAGTCGGTTCGTTAATCCACTACAAACAGAACCTAACGCAATATTAGTATTTAGTTTGTCACAACATTTCATAGGGTGCGATGGGGGCAACTGAAACTTACGCCATATACAAGTATCAGGCTTGGGATCTGTGTGTATAATTCTTTGTAACTCAGTTTGAGATCCACATCCCTGGAAAGCTTGCATAAAATGCAATGAGCCTTTTGATTTTTGGTCATATTTTTATGAAATATCCATTGCATTCTTGGCTTCTATGTTAATAGGGAATACAATA
>BLKM01000228.1:313934-385251 GCA_013340265.1 Coptotermes formosanus
GTCGGTTCGTTAATCCACTACAAACAGAACCTAACGCAATATTAGTATTTAGTTTGTCACAACATTTCATAGGGTGCGATGGGGGCAACTGAAACTTACGCCATATACAAGTATCAGGCTTGGGATCTGTGTGTATAATTCTTTGTAACTCAGTTTGAGATCCACATCCCTGGAAAGCTTGCATAAAATGCAATGAGCCTTTTGATTTTTGGTCATATTTTTATGAAATATCCATTGCATTCTTGGCTTCTATGTTAATAGGGAATACAATACGACCAGATCAAACAGCAATCGCCGACGAACGGAAGTTTGTACGACACGTAATTAAGACTGTAGTCACTGCTCTAAATCGGAAGAGTTCCCACTGAGGCGGCAGTTTTTTAGAACGGTGCAAAAGAGCGAGGGTTTGAGAAGAGGGATGTAGCAGCCAATCTACACCGGCTGTCAGGAAGGGCGGTATTGACAGTGGGGGAACATACATAAATAAAATGATTTGCTACGCTAAGAATACCTACCACAAATTTGAAAGCAATACGCAAAATATAAGCTTTCACCAGCTGAGATAACTTACAAGTCATCACCCAGACCTACCGTGCCCCATGGTCTCCACACTCTGTCTTCTGTGCTGCGATACAAGAGGACGAAAACTGGCTTGCCTGAACACTCCCACACAACGCTGAGCATAGTTGCGTCTCTGCAGTGAAGCTGGGGTGCAGATGGGCCCGGTCCTTCTACTGCAGACCTGCGGACTTTCTTACGAGTTCCAAGTACTGTTCTACATATTCACAGAGCACGTACTGTATACCTTTTTCACATTTTACATTGCTCATCCCGTGCAGGTTTATTATTCAAATAAACACCTCTCCAACAATGCACCGTGTTCAGTGTTCTTGCATTACACACTTACAGTATTTTTACAACTTAGTCCTACATATTTCTATCCTGTAGGATTATTATCAGGGACTCATTCAAAATACAAAATTAAATAATTAAAATTTACCCACACAGCTTTGATAGTAGGCTCTATATGTTGCAGAACAAGAAATAGATGGTTGGCATGAAGTTTTGCTTGTGTAAGTCTTTATGTTTATACAGAATGTTTAAAAAGTTAAAAAACATTACATTGATTAAAATCTATGTACAAGCGTAGCATATTTTACATAAAGTTAATTAAAAAAGTATATATGTGTTTAAAATATTATATGTTAGAGCGATCGTTGCAATGGTAATTAAAGCACATACATATGTATTAGGATTCGTTGCGCGTTGTGGGTGAATCTCATATAGTTGTTTGTTGAATTTGTGTTTTTTGCTGTATAAACATTTCAACTCGTGTTTTATGCGAAATTGGGTCGCGGTTTTTAGTGTGTTGTAACTCTGACGGCTGGATCCACTCACTTGTATGTGTATGCAGTTAGGTGATAACTGTAATTGCTTGCACGTATTGTTACACAAATTGCTGCTTTCGTCTTGTGTAACTTCGTTCTGACGTTCTCATACCAATCAATTTCTTTTGCCTGTTTGGCGTTGGCAGACTTTATATTCCTTATCCCCTGCTGATTATTATTCAAATACAGCACCTATCCAACTAACGCACCGTATTTAATGACTTTACATAATATATAGGTATGTAATATAATTACCACTGCCACCATTGTTCTACGATACTATACTTTAAACACATCAATTAATTTTTGATTTTAAATTAATTTTACGTAAATTTGCTACACCTATGCACATATTTGGCCAATCCCAGTGGCCGCTCGGTCTAAAGCGTAGGTTTGCGGTCGCTCGCTTGCTGGGATAGTGGGTTCGAATCCCCCACGGGGGCATGGATGTTTTTTGAGAGTGTTGTGTGTTGCAACGAGCTAAACATCTTTAAGAGGAGACCTACTGTGTGTGTGTGTGAGTGTAATTGTGTGTGATCTAGAAACCTCAACTACGATGCGACCTAGGCCCGACTTGTACTGTTGCGCTACAGGAAAGAATACATTTTAATAAATGCAGTGTTGTTAACTTCTTAACTTTTCAGTATAAGCACAGAGATCCACACAAGCAAAACTTCATGTCAACCAACTGTTTCTTGTTCTGCAACATGTAATGTAAAAGCCGTGTGTGTAAATTTTACTCACTTAATTTTTAATTTCGGAGGAATCCCTGATATTGATCCTACAGGAACGAAACATGTAGGACTAAATATGAAAATATTTCAAGTGTTGTAATATAAAGACATTGAATATAGTGAATTGGTTGGACAGGTACTGTATTTGACTTTGTTTAAACTTTTGTATGGGAACTTACTTCAAAATATTAGTGACATGTTCTTTGAATTCCAGTAGGGTTTGTTATGGCCACTGAGATTTATGTTATAACAAAGTACCTTTTTCAGTAAATGTCAGAACACATGAATAAGACTGAGGAAAGAAAGAATAAAAATCTTTACATGATTGCTTGGAAAACGCGTCAATTCGCGTTTACGCTCATATTATGTTAGTTTCTGTAGGTTTAATCCGTATGTATGTATGTATGTATGTATGTATGTATGTATGTATGTATGCATGTATGTATGTATGTATGTATGTATGTATGTATGCATGTATGTATGTATGCATGTATNATGTATGTATGTATGTATGTATGTATGTATGCATGTATGTATGTATGTATGTATGTATGCATGCATGTATGTATGCATGTATGTATGTATGTATGTATGTATGTATGTATGTATGCATGTATGTATATATGTATGTATGTATTATGTATGTATGTATGCATGTATGTATGTTTGTATGTATGTATGTATGTATGCATGTATGTATGTATGTATATATGTATGTATGTATGTATGTATGCATGTATATATGTATGTATGTATGTATGTATGTATGTATGTATGCATGTATGTATGTATGTTTGTATGTATGTATGTATGTATGTATTTTCAAAGTGCCGCTGTATATAGCCCAATACGACAGTCTGTATTCTTATCACCTGTGCAATACCTGGCTCCAAAGCCGATAAGTCACTTAAGGCTGAAACCTGCTGTGTAAATCTTACGTCATTATGTGTTACTGCAGTGACTGTTATCAGAGTCGGTCACCCTCCTGCCCCGCCCACGACAAGTAACACTGAAAGTACAAGACTATTGGCCTGTTCAAGTACGCCTACCGTCTTCTTCAACGTCTTAACGTGCGTTTGTTGTTTTGCTTTCCAAAGCGACTCTCGCCTGTTCCACCCTGGCACATCTTCAGACCGAGTGTGACCTTCACCTTCGACTCTCCAAAAATGTGAATGGCGGAAAACCCGCCCTTAGATGCTGCCCGCTTTTGTCGACACCCTTTCTGATTATCTGTGTAAGCCTACTCTCTGGAACTTGTGCTACATCGTGATTCCAGTATCACGCTTCTGTTCGTACCGTTGTTGTGGTCTGTATGGGGCAGAGGGGAGAGAATGATAGTACAGAATTTAGTGTGCCTATGTGACGCAGCAAGATAGATTACTGCCATAAATTGTGTTTCTGGAATCTTATATTCTTTTTAGGGCTAAACGTGATGTCGCATTAAGGGAAGTGTATAGCGCTGAGGAAGCGGTTGGAGGTGCATGTGTGTTCATTAACCGAGCGGTTAACCTGTCAAATGCGGTCAACACTTAGAGAGCCACAAATAACATTTTGACAGAAAACGTGCCATGGACGAACCGTTATACTGGCATATCCCTGAGCCGGCATTTGACCTGGCCGAAAGGAAGTTAAAAGTGTTTCCGTATGTTTCTCCCTACGTTAATTATTTCTTCTTGCCCCTGGCCTAAACAGAACGGGGGTTGCTTACAACCGTATTGCAAGTATTGCGCTCGTGTTTTTTTCTGAAAGCCTTGAAAGTTAAAAAAATCCCTGTATTGATTTAGTACTGTTCTATTTCACCCTTATATTTTATTTGCTGACAAGCATAATTATTTTAATGACACGCGTATATGCATAGACCTTATTTACCTGGAATGCTGCGAGGTTCACTCATACAGGAACAACCTTTCACACAGTCCTTATCATATATCTGTAACATGAAACATAATTCCCGAAAGGATATCAGGAGAGGTGCAATATTTTGTCAGTAGTGAAGACCAGAGTGAAAAGAAATTTGACCAAAAGCTTCAGCCCCACTGAACGTCAAAACGCGCCCTCGTTTGAAAAAGTATGTGAACTAACGTGCTGTACATATCAGTTAAAGTCACTTGCAATCGAGATGTCCACAGATCGAGTCCCGGTTGTGTAAGTGGATGTACTCCCTAATATTTGTTTCCGGCAGTGACTGTAAGTGACGTGGCGGAAGGTTACTCTTACTTCGCAGGATCACAATGCCTTCATTTTTATGCGGCAAATAAGGGTACCTGCTGGTAAACACCTACCACAATACATGACGTCACCAAAAATGAGACTGCAGGCTTAACCTTCAGCATCGTAGAAAATTCAGATTCCACATAAACCTTACGTCCTTTCTCAGTCCTTTTTCAGGCCAATGTCGAAAAAATATTTACCTAGAAATTGTGACGAACAATTTATTTTCACTTTTCTGTTCGGCCGACAGCAGTATTTCTAAGCAGTGTGGGTTACGCGAAACCTTCTGTTGATGCAGCAGTTGCATAACCCACCAGTTTACCTACAGGCAGGTCATACATCTGTTTTCTCTGATTTGTGGGCACCGTGAAGAATGTTTGCTTTGGATAACGTAAGATTTCCTTTTAACAATTGTAAATTACTAACCCCTTAATAAACAGAAGTTCTCTGAGCCAGCCATATTAAGTGATAAGTGCTTACTTAAATTTATTAAAATTTTCCTTTATTTTAATTGCAGCAACATTTCAAGACGAGTATGAAATGCAATTATGAACCTCCAGATGACTGTCCACCTCGCAATTTGAATTCACTCGGCCTTAAATATTACCCACTTCCTTTCTTGTTCCTCTGCCCAGAAGTAAGCTCGTAGCATTATGACTAAATAAACACCAGCACTTCCTGTGCACTGTTATTCACTGTTATGGAATAATGAATATTAAAGCAGATTTTAATGTTTTATATTGTTCATTTCCGTGCTTTGAAATAAATTTCAGAAATGAGAACCAACTGAATGCACACTTTTGTATTACTTACTATGTTTTATTCTCTAGTTTCCCTCCAACATGTTTCGGCGAGCTGCCATTTTCAGGGAGTATATATAACTTTTATTATATAAAATAAAAGACAAAATTTGCCCTCTGTGTTATTATTAAAATCTTAAAATGTTAAAACCCTCTATATTTTATAGGTTATTTCTTTACTCTTGCATAATTTGTTGGTGTTATTTCCTGGTTTTGGAATTACGTGGCTTTTTTAATCTGTCATGAATGGAACACGTCACTGTCGGTGTAATGTCTATGAAAGAGACTTCGTTCGGGTCAAGGCAGACGATAGTTGTACGTACGGAATTTCTTGTGTTGGCCGTGTGTGTGTCTCAGTGTTAGGTGGCAGACTGTCTGGGTTCGGGGACGGTTGTGTGTTTCGTTCAGGTCGGAGTTTAATATGATAGGCTATTTCAAAATGAAAGTTGTGTTCTCCACTGTTTTGTTCGGGTGTAAGTGTGTTGTTGTATTGGTGCTGTTGGATATAAAATTGTTCTAATATATTCATGCATGAGCTTTTAAGTACTGGTTGTAGTAGAGTCATGGTTTCTTGGATGGATCCATATTCATGTTTGTTCTGTAGAATGTGTAAAGCGCATGCAGATGGGGGATTATTGTTTTTTATGTAACTAATATTTTCTTTGTGTCAGAGTTTTAAGCTGCGGATTGTTTGTCCCACGTATGAGTGCTGACAAGCATTACGTGGAAGTTCATACATGCCACTTCTATCGTATATGTTGCTGGGTGGTTTGGTGCGCTTTTGCAACAGGGAGAGCAGTGTGTTTGTGGTTCTGAATGCTATGTGTATGTTGGTGTGTTTAAATAGATCAGTGATGTTTCTTATATATGAACCATAGTATGAAAATGTAGCCCATTTTTTCTTATTAGATATTGTAGTGCGTGTATGTGTATTATTTTGTGTCGTCTGTTCCATTTGGAGTTTTAGCTGTTGTATGAACGTGTGTGAGTGACATTTTCTTTGGCCATGTATTGTATAATTCCCCATTCTTTTTGCTTTCGTGGGGATGAAAGTCGAATTTTGCGCATGCGGTTAAGTAAGAAGCTGTACGCTGTGTACAGGATCCAAGGCAGTTTTCAGTTTTTATGTGGCGGTTTTGCGTTCTTGGATTTCGTATAGGATTTGGAATAGGGGTTAGCCTCGTGCTGGTTTTGTTCTGGAATTAGTTTATATTGGTGTTGGTACTGCTGTGTGTGTAGCTGCTGTATGGTGTCCATGCGTTTTCCTTTGTGGCCTGGTTTATTAAGGACATAACGTTTTGTATAGGATCACATTCGTGCTCTTGTTCCAGTATGTGTTAGCCGTATGCCCCCACATAAACCTGAAAACTGCTTTGGAACCTCCTACCCCATCCCAAGACAATACTTTGACCTGCAGTCGCCCGCATATGTAGTCGGACTTCATCCAGCCACGAACACACACGCGCGCGCACGCACACACACACACACACACAAGTAACAAGGTACATATGTACCTGCGACAAGACTGTCGTCTAAACGTAGCTCGCAACACATAAATTAACTTTTCCCTTTTCTTATATATTTTTGTACATATTTCCATATTACTTGCAGTATGCAGGTGTTTCCCAGTGTTATTTCATAAATATTTCTTTAATATTTATTCTAATAATCTCCTAGTTAACATTTTTTTCCAAAGGCGCAACATCCCTTAGTGAGTCAAGACGTCCTCTATGTCGAGGATTCACGATCACACAGACACATGACATTCGGTAGGTCTCCTCTGGACGTGAAGAGCGCGACGCAGAGGCTTCTGCCTGACAACACACAACATTCACAAGAAATGAACACCAAAGGCCCGGCGGGATTCTGATCCGCAATCCCACCACGCGAGCGGCAAATTCAAAAAGTAGTGTTACAAACACTCCTACATGGAGAAATTTATCCTGACTTTGATGTATGATGGGGACAGCTACGAACCCTTAAGGAATTTATAACACTATGAGAAATGTTAATAAAGGGGAAAAGTTTTGTTAGCAGTTTAACATTTGGAGTGATTATTGAGTTCCTTTATACAATTTAAATTCAAATCTAGACTCTTACACTCACTGCAGGTGAAGTAGTTGTCTCTTTTCCAGTCTATTACTTATTCTCTAAAAGAGGAATTTGTTTTTTAGGTACTAATGTGGCTGCACTTCTTCAAGTGGTGCAGTCGTGTTGAACATCTATTTTACTGCGATTAAAAGAACGCCATTGAACTTAGATACGTCACATATTTTAATATGTAGATTTCAATTAATCTACCTCTACAATTAATGACTCAGAGGAAAAGATTTGCGTCACATTTTGATGTTAAACTCCACTACGTTTTTTACTCTCAAGCCGATTAATATAACAGAAGGTAAAACCTGGTATTTAAATAAAATCCAGTGATTATTTTAATATTGATCATCTCCGTTGGTTGAATGTATAAAAATAGAATAGGAGGGTCCGTCTCTCAACCAACTATTTCTTTTTATTAAAAAGAAGTTAAAAACAATAAAAGTATAGATAGACAACCGGTTTCGGCATCAATTATGCCATCATCAGGTTAAATACGTCACAAGAAAACACGAAGTTTGTTACATAGTGGATGTAAGAGAGTGGTGATAGTTAAAATTTTAATCTATACTTTTATTGTTTTTAACTTCTTTTTAATAAAAAGAAATAGTTGGTTGAGAGACGGACACTCCTATTCTATTTTTAAAATCCAGTGACTTTTTTCATTTTGTTAACTTGTCCCCCATAGCAACCCTAGGCTTAGAGGCCTTTTTAATTTATCGAGTGTTTTGATTAGAGGATAATTTATCGTTCTTTTCATTAGGAACACGTCAGATTCCTCGACAGGTTTTTCTGGATAACAAAGCAAAGCTTCTCTTATTTCCTATTAGAATAAAATTTTCTTTCAAGACGAACAAAAGTTCTAACAATATCTGTTACAGTATATTTTCCATTTAAAAACCATGTGGATATTATGTAGATTTAATTTTTCAATCATATTTCTTTATGCTTTAAATAGACGTAATATAAACAGTCCAGGAAGATATGAGTTTCTTCGAACCGACGACTGTTACTACCAGTTCTTCTGCTAAAAGAATCTCGAAACTTCTTCATCGAAACTTCGAATCTCTGTCACTGATACATATAAAAATATTACTCTATTAAAATGTAAATTTTTTTCTCGTCTAGACCTGGGTTTTGGTCCACCTGATGGCCTCTTCTCGCCAGTTATCGGTACCTGGATTTAGCATGATAATGGTGCAATATGTGTGCATGATACTTAATATTTTTTGTTACTATTTACTCGAAATTACTGAGCGAAGGGTGCTACCTATACTGCGACCACTACTAGCGCCAACCCTAGTACTACCACCTCCACAACAGCAATAAAAGTATCAATAATAATGATAATAATAATAACAACAATAATGAATTTTCACTTTGTTCTCACCGTGCATTCTTTTGTATCACTTGATAAGAGCTGGTAAAATGGTAGTACACAACGTCATGATCAAAGGCAACACCACACTTTTAATGTTCATGCCGTGGCACACTGTTAAATAGTCATAGAGGCTGATAAAATGTAACAAGGCGCACTGTTACGTAGTCTTAAAATTGGTGAAATGTAATACATAACGTTAATAATGAAAGGCACCATCACGATTCACTAATCCTGCTGTGACACATCGCTAAACAGCCGATTGGTGCAGTCGTCAAGAGATGGTTACCAAGCCATGTGACTGTGCGGGCGTTGAGTGGGATGAACTAATTTCTGTGTTGAGCTCCCGCTACGTAGTGTGTGCTGAGCCGACTGTGTTACGTGTTACTGTGTTACCAGCTCTTATCAAGTTTTAACAAACTGGAAAGTACTGAGTATGTGTATATGTTACCTTTTTAGCAACCACTTCTTTTAATATTGTACGTAAACATCGCCCGAGTGATTAGTGTCTTAAATCTGCACGATCCCCCTGAAGATGGCGTCATGCTACGCCGAAACATGTCGGGGTAAGACAGAGTAAGTGTAAAAAATACAGTGCATTTTGTTGGTGATTTTACTTGTGAAACAGTAATGAAGTTTGGAGATTCGTATTTATAGACTACAATCCAAATTGTCCTTTATCATTCAACGTATTATTTTTCCACCCGTTACTTAATATGTTTGTGTACGAGTAAACTTTTATTTTTCTTGACATACCGTAGGACTCACTTCAATGTTCGAATTCGAGACACGTGACTAAAATTCTCATACTTATGTCGGATATTAACATCTGAAAAATTCTTACACAAAACGTTATTTACGAACTTCAATCTCGAACTTTCCGCTTTTATTCAAATTTCAAATTTCTAAACCATCCTGCTCACATGATTTCTCTTTCTCCTTAATATTATAATCTAATATTAATCGCTATATCAAAATTTACAGAACAAAGGCAACACAACCTTCATACACCTTTTGATATCGTACGACATGTTTCGGCCGCGTACGCTGGCCATCATAACGTAGAAACTCACAAAATTGTAAAAGAAAAGTATACGTTGAGATGGTGGCCTCCGCTTTAGGGACAAAAGATGGAATATTAAATTTATAAAATTAAGAAGACACGTAATCACTTTTCACTTTGTTGTTTCCGTGTACTGCAGTGAAATCGCTATGACAGACCAACCAAATGTGCATTTGATTGGTCTGACATAGCGATGTAATCACTTATTATTCCCTGTAAGGGAATAATATATTATTTACATAAGCAGCTGTGGTTTAAAATCGCCCGAGTATATCCCTTACAATACTGGATGGAAGAGATCTCTGTATTTTACTTAAGGGGCGAGTAGTGGGTCAGTTCAGTAGTGTGTACGCAATCTTATTATAGGTCTCTATTTACAAAAATCTAATGTTAATCATTAATTAATATGCAGGTTCAATTCCCTCTTGTAATAAAACATGTTTTAAGAAATTTTCACAAATATTTATAATAAAATTAGTCTTCTAGCACTTGAAATTATTTCCATGGTACTTTTATTATAACATTCAACATACCTTACGTGACAAATCTAATTAAATATGATGGACTGTATACACCAAATAATATTTTATTCTCCCCTATGGCAGTGTTTCCCAAATACCTTAAACGAAGGAATATTTTTGCACGCGAGAAGTATTTGCGGTAGGCATAACAAAATTCTTACGTGAGTAGCTAAAATTTCAAGCTGTGAATGTTTAAGGATAATAACAAATAAGTCTTGAACAAAAATATACCCTCATTGCGCTACTTAACTGCAAATAGTTGTGAAGAAAATTTGCCGTTTTTTAATCCGAAAACTATGCTTAGAAAGAAATGTTCCTTACACACCTTTTAAAGTGAAGGGCGATCTTTTCTTTTTTCTTCAAAAATTATGTTTATATTTGGCCTGATATTGAAAAACTGATTTCTCCTATTGGGTTCTGCATTTATTCTGTTTACGTATTTCGTTTCGTTATTGCGAAATCCGAGAATATATTTTTGCATAAGTACGCGCCTCCGACTTTTAAACACATATTGAAATTACAAGAACATATTTCCATAAAAACCTATTTACAAAATATAAGTGTGGTTATTATAGTATCATAACAACTCAGAAATATTTCAACGAAAAATTTTGTCCCAATAAAAATGTACAATACAAAACAAAAAGTACAAAGCTTGCTATATATTCGTCGCTGAAAGCCAGAGTGAGATATTTGTACAGAAACCGGTCCCATGTGCCTGTGTTTCTCTGCATGTGACTAACTGGCTAATAAACTAACACCACGTGGCAGATATTATCTCGAGAATTTAGTAATTGCTGGGTTAGTGAAAAAATTTCTCGTACTTTTTAAACCAAACGCTTTATTACCGTGTTCACAAGTTCGCCACCAGGCCCTATTTTGAGCCAATAGAATTCATTTATTTAGGATTGACTTTGTGTCCTCCCATCTACGCTTAAGTCTTCCAGGTGGTTTCTTTCTTCAAGGGTTTCCCATCAAAACGCTGCCTACTCTTCTCTTTCGTGCTTGTTACATTCCGCAGTCACCCACTCCTTTTTGATTTGATAATCCCAAAATTTCTTCTTAAGAATAAAATTTGTAAATTTCTAATTAGGAAATTTTCTTCATCGCTCTTCGTTCTGTTTCCAAATATTTGAACGTTGTCACATTTTCAAAGAATACACGAGCTGTCTTCATGTTGCAAATTCTTTCTGCATTACAATAAGGAAACATTAACATTCACGTAGCTGTCTTAGGTGTTACTTCTACACCAACCACCATCTTGCAATATTGTTGTTGTTTCTTCTGTGATACTGTATGCGTTATTATTAAGAAAATTAATAAAATCAGCATCGACCCGTAGTAACGTACCCCACTCAATATCGGTTCCTCTGGTTCTCTGAACCTTCGGAGAGAAAATTCAGTTCTCATGGAGATAAAGCACTTTATTGGCTGAGATTATTCTGGCTATGAACCGCGCAAGGCAAATTTTTATCTACACAAACTGTGCATGGTTCCATTCAAATTTATATGAATTATGACTCAAAGTATGTGGAACAATATGTAATTGCTTTAAAATATTTAGACCTAAGCCACACATTTCAGACAATCTAAATAAAGTTCTATTGACATTACATCAATAAATCTATTAAGGCCATAATAGAATTCTGAGGATAAACACTCGTTGCAATGCTATATCTGCCGTGAGGGTTTTCTGCTTCCGGAAGTCTTCGATTCGATATATATAATCATGAAAAATATCGGAACCGTTTAAAGTTTGGGCAAATATTTATAGATTGCTCCAAATGACCTTTAAGACAACCGGACATCAGTTTGTAAAATTTGAGGGTCTATGCGTTTTGGCCACATGTTGAATATTGTATAATTCCTCTCAAGCAAGACAGATCAAAAAATCTTCTCATTGTTACTGAATGTTATCCCTAGACCTTAATTTTGACGTAGGGTTCAAACACAGTTCTTGTAAGTCTTCTCTTTTATCAGAAGAAGAGTTCAAATATTATTCCCACGTGTATATGTATATTAATTTCCGAGGTGTGGAGACTGAGTGTATGACAGAAGGCACTTGGACTGAATGGTAATATTGTCGATCAGAAGCAATAGTTTCGTATGCTAAACATTACTAGCTTTTTCCATATTAATTGGATGTTCATGTTTACAAGAAAGGAAAAAACTCTACTTCGGAACACTTTGCTTTTAAAAGTGCGGCAACTTAACTTTAATCTTGAAGACCTTCGAATTCCGTTTGTGGATTCGACTGTAGTCTTTCAGGGTTTTCTTGCTTGTACTGGCACCTTTATGCGAGTAACGATATAACGTTTTGGTACAACCCCGGCTACGGAAAAAGGATATGAGTTTTGGAACATGGAATGTGAGGAGCATGTATAGGTCAGGATCACTTGGGGCAGTGGCCAGGGAATTAGCTAAGTATAAGTTAGATTTAGTGGGTGTACAGGAGGTTAGGTGGGACAAAGAAGGGACTCTAAGAGCCGGGGAGTATATTTTTCTATGGCAAAGGGCAGGAAAATCATCAATTGGGAACAGGTTCTCTTGTGCACCAGAGAATAGTATCAGCAATCAAGAGAGTGAAATTTGTTAGTGCTAGGATGTCATACATAGTGCTGAGAGGCCGCTGGTGTAATATCATTATTCTGAATGCGCATGCACCAACAGAAGAGAAAGGTGATGATTCAAAGGATAGCTTCTATGAGGAATTAGAAGGGGGTTTTGATCATTTTCCTAAGTACCATATGAAAATTCTGTTAGGAGATTTTAATGCAAAAGTGGGGAGAGAGGATATTTTCAAACCGACTATTGGGAATCAGAGTTTACATCAGGATAGCAACGATAATGGTGTTACAGTAGTAAACTTTGCCACATCAAAGAATCTATTTATTAAGAGCACTATGTTTCCGCACCGAAACATTCATAAATACACCTGGACCTCTTCTGATGGGAAGACTCACAATCAGATCGATCACATATTGATAGATTGGAGAAGGCATTCCAGTATACTCGATGTGCGATCTTTCAGGGGAACTGACTGTGATACTGATCACTATCTGGTGGTTGCGAAAGTTAGGGAAAGACTGGCAGTAAGTAAACAAGCAGCACAGAAGTTTGATGCCGAGAGATTTAATCTCAAGAGGCTAAGTGAACTAGAGGTTAGGAAACAGTATCAGCTTAAGATCTCAAACAGGTTTGCAGCTTTGGAAAACTTAAAAGTTAGTGGGGACGTAAATAGGGCTTGGGAAAAATTAAAGAGAATATCAAAATCCCAGCTCAAGGGAGTCTAGGTGTGCATGAGTGGAAGCAGCATAAACCATGGTTTGATGCAGAATGTGCAGAATTTTTAGAGAAAAGGAAGCAGGATAAAATTCAGTCTTTACAAAATCCAAACCAAAATAATGCAGATAATCTGCACAATGCAAGACGTGAAGCTAGTAGACATTTCAGGAACAAAAAGAAGGAATATCTGAAAGCTAAAATTAATTAAATTGAAACAAACAGTAAGAACAAGAATATAAGAGACTTGTATAGGGGTATAACTGAGTTTAAGAGGGGGTACCAGCCTAGGATTAATGTAGTAAAGGATGAGAAGGGTGACATGGTTGCAGACTCCCACAGTATTTTGGTTAGGTGGAGGAATCATTTCTCCCAGCTGTTGAATATACACGGGGTTAATGATGTTAGGCAGACTGAAGTACACACAGCAGAGCCACCAGTGCCTGAGGTCAGTGCCTTTGAGGTTGAGATGGCTATTGGAAAGCTAAAAAGTCACAAATCACCAGGTATTGATCAGATTCCAACAGAATTGATTAAAGCAGGGGGTAGGATTATACTTATAAACTTATTATTTCTATTTGGAATAAGGAGGAATTGCCTGAGGAATGGAAGGAGTCGGTCATTGTGCCTATTTGTAAGAAGGGAGATAAAACAGATGCTAGTAACTATCGAGGCATATCACTTTTGTCGACTACGTACAAAATTCTATCCAGCATTCTTTTGTCAAGGTTAACTCCATATGCAAAGGAAATTATTGGGGATCATCAGTGTGGATTTCGACGTAACAGGTCAACTACTGATCATATATTCAGCATTCGTCAAATACTTGAGAAAAAATGGGAATACAATGAGGCATTGCATCAGCTATTTATAGACTTCAAGAAAGCCTATGATTCAGTTAGGAGGGAGGTCTTGTATAATATTCTCATTGAGTTCGGTATCTCCATGAAACAAGTAAGGTTAATAAAAATGTGCCTAAGTGAAACGTATAGCAGAGTTCGGGTAGGCAAACATCTGTCTGACACCTTTCCTATTAAGAATGGCTTGAAACAACGAGATGCTCTGTCGCCATTGTTTTTCAACTTTGCTTTAGGACATGCCATTAGGAGGGTTCAGGCAAACCAGGAGGGCTTGAAATTGAATGGTACACATCAGCTTCTGGTTTATGCTGATGATGTTAATATATTGTGCGGAAGCATACATAGTATAAAGAAAAATGCAGACGATTTAATGATTGCTAGTAAGGAGATTGGTCTAGAAGTAAATGCTGAGAAAACTAAGTACATAGTCATGTCTCGAAATCAGAATGCAGGACACAATCACAACATAAATATAGATAATAAATCCTTTGAAAGGGTGGAAGAATCCAAATATTTGGGAGCAACCCTAACGAATCGAAACTCCATTCATGAAGAAATTAAAAGCAGATTGAAGTCGGGGAATGCTTGCTATCATTCGGTGCAGAATCTTTTGTCTTCCAGGTTGCTATCCAAGAACACAAAGATTAGGGTATACAGAAGTATAATTTTACCTGTTGTTCTGTATGGATGTGAAACTTGGTCTCTCACACTGAGGGAGGAACAAAGACTGAGGGTGTTCGAGAATAGGGTGCTGAGGAGGATATTTGGGCCTAAGAGGGACGAGGCGACAGGCGAGTGGAGAAGACTACATAACGAGGAACTTAATGACCTGTACTCATCACCAAATTTTTTTCGGGTAATCAAATCGAGAAGACTGAGATGGGCGGGGCATGTGGCACGTATGGGGGAGGAGAGAGGTGCATACAGGATTTTGGTGGGGAGACCCGAGGGAAGGCGACCACTTGGGAGACCCAGGCGTAGATGGGAGGATAATATTAAGATGGATATTCGGGAAGTGGGTTGGGGGACATGAACTGGATTGAGGTGGCTCAGGATAGGGACAGGTGGCGGGCTCTTGTGAATGCGGTAATGAACCTTCGGGTTCCATAAAATGCGGGGAATTTCTTGACCAGCTGAGAAACTGTTTGCTTCTCAAGAAAGCCTCTGCGCCATGGAGTTAGTTAGTTAGTTAGCGATATAACATGTACTGTCTCCTTTCGTGCGAGTAGCGATATAACGTGTACTGGCTCCTTTCATGCGAGTAGCGATATAACGTGTACTGTCTCCTTTCATGCGAGTAGCGATATAACGTGTACTGGCTCCTTTCATGCGAGTAGCGATATAACGTGTACTGCCTCCTTTCATGCGAATAGCGATATAACGTGTACTGGCTACTTTCATGCGAGTAGCGATATAACGTGTACTGGCTCCTTTCATGCGAGTAGCGATATAACGTGTACTGACTCCTTTCATGCGAGTAGCGATATAACGTGTACTGGCTCCTTTCATGCGAGTAGCGATATAACGTGTACTGGCTCCTTTCATGCGAGTAGCGATATAACGTGTACTGGCTCCTTTCATGCGAGTAGCGATATAACGTGTATTGAAGGACTTGGTCATTTCTACATTTCAGGTTTTATTTAGGGACTGCAATTCTCTTTCGGTTCAGAGTCCTCAGGCTATGTTATCTAAGCCTTGACAGACACAAAACTCCATGTAGCAAAGTCCTGCTTTAGAATAGCGGCCCGGCAATAAAAAATGTTCAGTCTACGCAACCCGATGGTCACTATCGTACCTTGAGAGACAAAGGGGAATTCTTAATACAATTAGGCTGAACTGCTTTAATAAGGCAGCTTATACCGCACAGCAAACATACTTTGTTTTGAGATCTGCGCTGTTCTGGGTTATTACACAGCGTCGAGTGGCAATATTTGCCGGCGTTTCGGGGCACGTATGGTTTGCATCATCAGATCTCAAGAAGTCTTCTAGGATTCCTAGATGCTTGAAGATGGCACCGAAACTTTCCCGAAACGTCGGTAAAAGATTACCACTCGACGCTGCGTAATATCCCAGAAGAACGAAAATCTCTTCAACATCGCGGCGGAAGCCTAGAACCGCACTTTGCCTTCATTACGAACAACAGCCACTTACATTTTCCATAGAGAAACAACGGCTGTTTGTTTTGTAAACCGCACACACAACGTAAATACGTGCTGTGAGCAGAGCGCGGACTTTTGAATATTACACCCTGTGTTACACGTGGCGAACACAGGAACTGGAAGGGTTACGGAACAGCATTGGGAGTACCGCGAATCCTGTGTCAATGCATGTACTGGCTGCACCTCAGTGTATCAATTTCTTTTTTCAGTGGTAGGCCTACTTTTTACCTCCGTTTGCTTGTCATTAAATATTATCTTATAGACAGTTATATTTTATGGTATGAAAATTTTATACCTTGCCAGAGGAAAGTTCAATTTAGAAACTTGAACCTCTGAAACTTCAGCAATACATAAAGTTCTAGTTTCGCTAAGCAGCGATAGATCACTTTCCTATTCCTGTAAAATGTTCTAATTGCTTCCCGTTTATTTTGGCATTAGGACCAACAGAGTTCAGCAAAACGCATATAATCTAAACGCAGCGAACAGCAACATTACTGAATGAGTTGCTATTTTGTTTCCTACGGCCCAAGTTCTTGATAGGTGTGTTTAATGGCTGTTAAAGGAAAATCATGCACGGTATGCTACATTTAATTTAAACTTCCATCATATATTTTCGTCAAAGTAAACAAACAAACAAACAAATGCACTTAAGTATCGGTAGCTGACAAACATGGAACGAAAGCTGATCCTGAGACATATTTATTTCACAAAGGAGGCGTGTAAAACTTTTGTTTGACGACAAAGTAAGAACCCTCATTTTTCTAAGTCCGTAACCAAGTCTTAAAGTGAGTGAACAAAGCGAAGCATAAAATGTGCACAGCTAAGATTCGAAGTGCTTAGTTGCAGAATAAGAAAAACGAGTGCGTTGCTTCAAAAGTTTAAGAGAATCTTGTGCCATATTTGTGGTACCTACTTCTGTTATTCTTGAGTTCCTGTGTTCAACAATTCCCTTGCGTACAATCGTTAATCCATTTCTCTCCTCTGGAATCTGGAAAGTGAAACAACCCGTTAAGTTATTGCATGCAAGAAATAGGAATGACTTTGTTAAGTTTATTTTTTTTAATGCAGTTTTCTTTGCTGATTGTATTAATGATTGGATAAAAAGGGAATGTTTGAAAGAGAGGAAGCTATTTATTTGTGATGAAATATGTTGCTTGGTTGATTCTTGGTTTCAGGGCTTTCTGGAATCCCTATGTTGTTTGTAAATGTTGGATTGAAAGAGGGGTAAAATAGAAAATATGGCTACTCTGGTACTACACCCTCATTTAAATAAAATTCAAGAAAACCGCAAAATCTCTACCCAAAAACACCTGACTCTAAAAGTAAGTTAGAAACATATCCCCGTGCAGTGTTTTTGAAACGTTAGTTTGCACAGCTTGATGCCCGGGGTAGCACGAAGCAAAGTACGAGTGAGAAATACGCAGCTGCGATCTAGTAGAGAATAGGGGAAGCAGATTTTGGAAAATGAACAGAGACTTTCCGATTAGATACACTTACATCTTACGTGGTAAACCAGTATTATCAACCTTATTGGAAGTTGCGTTTACAGCTTGAATATGTGTTACAGGTATTCTGCTCTGCGGTTTTTAATACGGAAATACCCCAGTCTGTAATATTCGAAATATTAAGAACCTCTCCCTGTGACAAACAAAGCTTGCTCGCCACTTAACTGTCACAATATGTAACAAATGTGTGTACTGCGAACCACAGTTGTGGTTTTTAAATTATTCTTAACCGGTACAATGACACCGCCTTTAATCATTTAAGATTTATAGTTTATAGTTCCAAAAGCACGTCTTTTGTCAAAGGCTGTGGCTTGGGAGGTATTTGAACCTGTCTCAATGAAATATGCAAATAAATACATTCTGTGTCCTTTCTGGGATAGTTCTGAGTTCGGGAATACGGAGAGGATGCAGACATGTGGAGAAACAGGGTAATTAACAGTACGAAGATATTGTCAAGGTGAAGGGTAATGTGCTTATTTCTCGTTAACAATTCATTTTATGGGAACGTGGCTTTCTTTGCTTACGTTTTTAATTAAAGGAATATTCTGTCATGGATCATCCCATATCATCTAAGTCTGAGTAATCTGCGTCTGCGGTTAACTGAAAATGCAGGTAGAACACTAAGTGCTTTAGAAACTTCAAGAATTACGTTTCCTTTAGACATGCAGGAACTCATACGCCAATTAAAGACGACCTGGCATATTCAGCATCTTGGCTTGCATTCGAGTAAATGCAATATGTCTATGTGTTATCATTACACACCAGAATTATGATGATATCTGCGATGCAGATATGTTTCGCGTGTTGGAGATAATTAAAGAGTAATAATTCTAGATGACAGGCGGATAACCCTAGAAGAGCGTACGTTCTGCCATCTCTAGAAAGGCGTACGTAGCAATTCGAGCAGCATTTTGTAACAGAAACAGTATTCAGTTATTTCCCCAGACAGAAACCTGTGCCTATGTACCCACTGTTACTGCGATGAAGAGACCTGCGGTCAGAGGGGGAACGGTTGTTAAACTGCCATTAATAATATGATGCTAACGGTACAGTGTTGAGTGCCGTCCCATGGATCACCCGGCTATTCACCGGTATTAGAGCAGTAGGGACTGGGTTTAATCAGAGGCCAATTAGTGTAGGAACTGTGGTGAACAAATTGGCAGTAGGTATAATTACAGTGATGTGGACTGGACAACGGAAGGACTGTAGCTCGATTCCCAGCAGGTGCAAAGTGTTTTGTTGTTTTCCAAAATGCCCAGACCGGCTGCAGGGTCCAATCCGCTTCCTGTTCAATGGTACCGGGGGCATTCTTACCTTGAGTAAAGCGGGCTGGGCACGAGGTTTGGCATTCACCCCACCTAATGCTGAGGTTAGAACGGGTGGGACTCTGACTCCACTCCTTCCGATACCTTAATGGCCTGCACATGGACATTCTCCCTTAACCTTATTTCTCTTCGCCCCACAAACGTTTGGATAGTACATTAAACGAGGATATTGCCGCTTCCGTTTACGTGCTTTTAAGTGCGCTGTTCAGTAATCACCGCATCATTTGGCGCTATATGGATCCAGCAATTGGAAACTTCATAATATGGCGAAAAGTAACGCATGAGAGTAAAGATAGACTTGTTATGCAGCTGTAATAGGGTGTTTATTGGCTAGCAACAGCAGACATATTCAAAGAAAATTGAACCCCACAGCCGTCTAGGCTGCACTTACTGTTAAGAATATTATTTATGTAACTGGATGAGCGATTCGTGTGTTTGTGTATTTACGCAGGTTTTACAGATGACTTCCTCGTATCCTTATATGTTATCGCAGTTCGTGCAAGACGTAGACTCATTTTCAAACTGTTGGAATATGTGTACGGATGTTCGTGAAATGATGCGCACAGAAGAACCCCCGAGTTCTCGAAGCAAAATATATCCGAGTGCCGTTTTTCCGCCACAGATCTCACACGGGCGGCGAATAACATTTTCAGACATGGCACGAATTTTCCAAAATAAAAACTAATCTCTGTTGTACAGGCTACAAAAATTTAGCCCGTAACTCACAGAGAAACGATTTCATGTCCCTTAGATGGACCAGTCGCTTAGAAAAATATTTTTTATGACAAAAACCACACGCAACGAAAAAAATAAGGGGTAAGTAAAATGCAGGGCTGTCGTTCTTAAAATGTTGGTATAACTAGAAGTGTTACTTGCTATAATTAGCATATATTTATATTTATAAACCATCATCAATGCCCTTTTCCGCTTACAAATATTTAAAAATAAAGGTTATTTCATCTTCTGTAGACGAATCTCCTAAATTGTGCTCCATAAATGATTATGCATACAGTATTTCTGATAAATTTTCCTGTATTTGTAGACTCACTCTCATTCAAAACTTCAGACACATTCATTATTATTATCAATAGTATTATCATTATTATTATTATTAATGTCTCATCTTATATACTGAAAAACAGAACGTAGAGCGCTGGTTAGTCAAGCAGAAAGAGGAGAATTAACATCTGCGCTTGTTAGCCCATAATATTCCCTAAAAAAGGACCCACATTTCCAGTCAGGCAAAGCAAAATTTTCTGTAATTGCAGCGTACTATTGCACTCAGTTACAAATACAAAAATATAAAAATTTTTCCATTGGTTCAATTCCTTTTAGAGTCGAAAAACCTGGAGACAAGTAATGGTAATAAACAGTGAAACTGTGTCGACGGAAATGTTTGTTGTATTTGTGTAAAGTAATATTTTGTTAATAAGTTCTCGGCTGTGACAGCAAACGTCTGAAATATTAAAATATAAGAGAATTGAAATCAAACGTAACGAGCACACAGAAGTGCCCTGTGACTACCGCGTTGTGGACAATGTGGTGACGGTGTATTCAAGATGTGATAAGTTAGACCCCATATGTGGAAAAATAAAAACATTTTGAAACCTAGAATATGCAGGATTTATCTTCATTTTCAGGAGTAATTTGTCGTAACTGGAGTTGAGTAAGGTAAGAGTAACAGATCATGCTTTTTGCAGGTGCGTGTTCAAATTTATTTGTGTCACTCTTACTGACATACGCCAAAAAGAAACACAAATAGAGTTACAAATCTGATATCGAAATAAATTAATTCCCAGTGGTTTCGTAATTCAAATGTGACAATTTGTTGCTACAGGCTGCACCTACACACACACACTGCTCTCTTGTTTGTACGCTTTGCTGCACTGCGGTGAAATTCGGAGAATTTGCAATTACCTCACTGGTTGATGTCAGCGTTAGTAGTCCTTTATTAATTTCAAAAGGTGCAGGCATTTTTTATTTATAACAACTCAGTAACGAGTATCTATTCAGGTGGTAATTTTCAAAGGACTCGATTTCATTTTTGAATAATCTGTACAGGAAAAATTTTTCACTTAATTTTTAAAAAGACAGGCTGTAAGAGGAACTTATATAAATTCAGTTATAAAAATATGTTCTTGGTTGGCACGATGTCATAAAGAAGCAAGGAAGGAAATGTAGGCAACAAGTAGTTTCATGATTATTTCGGATTTATTTCCTTGATTCAAAACTACCTGTGTGGCGTCAAATTATATTCAGTTCGTTAACTGTTTCTTCGGCATGTAAACCCCTGCCGTGCTTCTTTTAGTTACGTAATAAACAACAAGAGAATCTGTCCGGCTTCTTTCCATGAGACTTGCCAGTAGTTAAAATTTCCCCTGAATGGGTTACGGGCCCAGAGCAGGGTAAGTCCAGTGGCAGGATTGCTACCTTTAGCCTCTGGACCGGCGTAATTAGGGATGGCATTTCCTCCATTCCTGACGAAACAGTTATACCGCTGTGACTCGGTCGTCATTTCCTCGTTTGTGAGAACAGGGTATACAACGAGAAGGTGAGGATGATTGTTGGGTAGGATAGGCTGTAGTTTTACGCATCACTACCCCTTATACTACCCCTTAACACCTGCTATAAGATATACTCTAAAATCCTCAATATGAAACTGCAGAATTACTCAGAAGAATTTATGACAGAAACACAAAATGGATTCCGAAAGGGACGATCATGCACGGATCCAACATTTTGCCTCAAATTATTAATTGAAAAAAGAATGGAATTTAACTTGGAAACACATTTGCTGTTTATAGACTATGAGAAAGCATTCGATAACATAAAAAGACACATTTTATTTAACATTTTGAAATCCAGACATATCCCAGACACATTGTTAAAGGCAATAGCGGATATTTATACACAAAACAAAATATTGATAAAATTTAACAATAAACTATCGAAACCGACAGAAATTAATAAAGGAGTACGACAAGGTTGCCCTCTCTCGCCTACACTGTTTAATATATATTTAGACGAATTGATAACTAAACGGCAAAAACAGGGCATAACAGGAATAAAACTTTCAAAAAACTGGCAATCGTCAACGCTGTTATTTGCAGACGACCAAGTCATAACAGCAGAAAGAGAAGATGACCTACAGAAAGCTGGGCGCAAATTGAAACAAATAATAACGGAACACGGTTTAACCATATCTGTACAGAAAACAAAATCTATGGCATTTAAAAGCCGAGACCCAGTAAGAACCAAAATTGTAATAGATAACAAAATTGTAGAACAAGCAAATTCTTTTAACTATTTAGGAAATATGATATCTTATAAAAAAGAACTGGACATTGACAACAAATTACAAAACTATTTGAAAATTACAGGTATTATAAATAATGTATTTAGATCACAAAAGGCCCTTAAGAAAACAAGAATAAAATTATACAACACACTAGCCCTCCCAGTTCTGTTATATGGTAGTGAAACTTGGACTATTAAAGCAAGGGACGCCAGAAGAATAACAGCAGCAGAGATGAACTATATGAGAGGAACAGCAGGATACACTTGGACAGACAAAAAACAAACACACAAATTGCAAAGGAATTAAAAATAACACCAATTCTGGGCAAATTACTGGAACACAAGACGAACTGGATACAACATGTAAACAGAACGCCCCGTAAGAGATTACCCAGGGTAATGAAACACTATTCCCCAACGTGCAGAAGGAATCTTGGAAGACCTTTGAAGAGACTTCTGGATACGTGAGACCGGAAAGGGGCCAAAAAGTGGCCCAACTCCATGACAGATATATGATGATGATGATGATGATGATGATGATGATGATGATGATGATGATGACTATGATAAACAACAAGATACCAACATCAACGTAAGCAGACGTTCATACAAAGTGTCTGTAATTTTTTCTCCTACTTTAAACAAAATAACTTTCGTTCTGCAGGTTGTGTAAAGTCCCGGTTATTAAATTTCACAAAAATCCTGTCAGTGTGAGCCGAGTTGTTAAATTCTAACAGACTGACGGATAGACGGAGGGAGAGCTGGACTTGACATAGCTAACAGTCGCTTCCTGCAATGGTTTGTGAATGCTCTCAAAACAAACATTTCATAATACTTGCAGTTGCTCTTGTTGTGTGTATGAAGTTTCCTACTTCTGACGCCATAAAATTTCCTTTAATTAACTTAGCCTATCCCATGAGCTACATTTAATCTAACCTACTGTAGAATTACGGATTATTACTAACATAATTTTCTAAATGCATTTGTAAGCGCTATGTATGTTAGTTTGTGTTGAACCGATATACGTTCCGTAATTTTGACGCCAACAATTTTATAACCATTACAGGAAAATTACATTCCAGTTTGTAGCACATATCTTTTGCATATGGTGCAGCTTCGTTAATTTATGTGCTCACTGTTATTGATAATAATTTATCACAGGTATAGCTGTACGGTTTTAATGTAAACAACCGTAGGAATTCCAGCTACAGCGAATAGCGCAACCCTTTGAAACTGACAAAAAATTGTGCGGGTATTAAGCATGGCACAGAAACACAGATTGTATTCCCTTATATTGAGGTACATGTTCACTGTGCCACAAATTGTCTGGAATTTATATTTTGTAAAAATGTAGACCTTAGTGTGAGTTTGTAACTTACAAGTTAAAATTGGCACTTTCCATTCCACGAAGGAGCGTAGGAGAAATAGAGGTATAATTGCGCTCATTCTTAACCTTGACACAGATGGACTTGAGTGGTCAAATTCATGGCCCGGCAGCTTCGCCCATTTAAATGTGAAGCTGGGTGGAATCACAGCCGTCATGAACGTTATTGGAGGGGGGAAAATTTATTCTGTATCGTCATGTTCAGAGTTCCGTATGTGATGAATCAGGGTTGGGATTTCGCACTTAGATTTCAGCCCCATATAATGGGCCCAAGTGGATCTAATTGAAGGTTACCAGACATCTTTTGATGTTGACCTACACTGCTAAACATAACGGCTCTTGTTGCTGTCGGTGAGAAAACTCTTCACAGGCCTTATTTTCTTTCTATGAAAGTCGTGTAAAGAATGCATAAGAAGTAAACGTAAACTCAGATTTATTTACAAGTCAAACTAACACACGATAAGGTTTTAAAATTTTTAAACCCAGTTTGAGACACTGCTGTAAGCACATAGAGAGAGGGAACTGCGAATGCGTGGGTGGAAAGTTTGTTTCTACCTTTCCTCCTGTGAGGGTTGCTGAAGTGAGAGCAAAGCCTACAGTTGCTGTGGCCACCTGTCGCTGCGGGAACTCTACTTGTACGGCCATAGCACAGTGGCGTATTTTATAATTCGTGGGTCATTTTACACGCTCACAGACTGAACGCCGCTAAGTACGTGACCGGGCGTTCGCCTTAGAACATTTCCTGAATGCAAGTTATGTCTTACAACATGTGCGTCAAACTCACTGATTTCCAGATCATGGCGTATCTTAAAAGTAATTATCCAGGTGCGCAATATAAAGGGTTATCCAAACTCCTGCTACCTAATATCAGCAACGCTTACGACATTTTCGCGTATACTTATCTAAGCAGGTGACGTAGTTTTACTTGTGATTAATGTATGTACCGCCAGTGCCAACAGTCAAGACCCTTGACGTTTTAGGCGCGTTAGCAAAATTGCGAAAACAGGCTACTATCTTCGTCATGCCCCTGTCTGTCTGTCTGTCTGTGTCTTTTTGTCTATCCGTCCTTACGTCCGTCCGTCCGTCCGTCCGTCCGACTGTCCCTTCATCCCTGCGCGTGGAACAACTCGGTTTTCACTGGACGGAGTTTCGTGAAATTTGATTTGAGTAATTTTCTACGATCTGTGCAGACAATTCAATTTTGGTTAATATCTGACAGGAATAACGGTACTTTACATGAAGACGTATTTACATTTATGACAACATCTTGCTGGATTCTTCTTAGGATGAGAAATATTTTAGACAAAACTTCTATATAAAATCAAATTCAATAACTTTTTTCTGAAAATTGTGCTGTTTATGAGATAATGTTGAAAAATTGTGTAGCCAGACAGGCCACAGACGGCAATACGGCGCATGAACATTTCATGCTGGATAACCGGGGCTGCAGACACACAATCAGGATAAGTAATATTTCTTCATTTTCCACGCAACAACCCTTATGCGGTCGCGCCTCTGTTACCTTATTTGTAGGCCTACATTGCATTTCTTGCTCCACACAAAATATTTAAATGCCTCACACTGTTCCCTCAATAAATGGCCACTGTTTCCTGTACAACATTCAGAAATTCCTTTATTTAACTTTTTTCCTTCGTGTGTTTGTTTGGTTGCTTGCTTTTTTGTTTTTTACGCAGGAAAGATTGCACGGTATGTAGGCTGCATCGCCCAACTCAGAAAACTGGGTCTTGGAACTCCACAAATTCCCCAAAATTGTCCCGTATTTTTATTTCTAAAGCAAAACGAAAATGTGGTCACTACCAAGGCAGTACGTGAAAGACGTTTATATGTACAGAGCCAAAGTTCACTCTTGTACCATTCATTACTGAAGGCAGAGTTTTCTGAATAGCTGCGAAGAGTGTCTGAATTCTGTAGTATTTAATTTCTAAGATTCCAGTGAATTGGTGTGCATTAAAATTATCAATAACTGACATATGTGTTGTCTTATAATACGTTCCAGCACACATTTATGTAGTAGGTCAGTTTCTTATTTTTCCTTTTTTATGAAGGTAGATTGGAAAGTCAGATGTATTTTATTGCAACTGTTATGAAAAAAAGCACTTCTAAAAACCCAATAACTTTTGTCGTTACTTTTGTTAGTCTGTTAGTCTGAATTTGTATTTGTTAGGATGCAATAAAAATTATATATAATGCTGGCGGAAGCTTTTGCTCTTTGTGTTGCCAAACAACTACATTAACACTTGTGCAAATCGGTAACAAAATCACCACTCGGTGGCGCAGCTGGTTGAAGCACTGCGCTACAAGCCGGCAGGTCACGGTTTTGATTCCCGATGGTGTCGGAATATTTCATCGACTTAAACCTTCCGGCTGTACTGTGGCCCTGGGGTCTACTCAGCTTCTAACAGAAATGAGTACCACCAATTTTTCCTGGGGCATAAAGGCGGCCGGTGTTTAGAGCTGAAAACACTTCCACCTTCATGTGCCCATTGTCTTGAAATCTGGGAGCCTCAACTTTCTGGAGACCTCAGGTCATATACAATTTTCTTGTTATTAATTAGTGTATTGTCCAGTGGTGTGTGGAACGTCTGAAAAATTTGAAATCCAGGCTCATTATTTTTCTCCTCCATTTGTCTACTAAAATCCTTTTATATAACAGTAGTGCCATTGTGTTATGTGCTGTTAGTTTCGTTCTTCTTAGCATAAAGATTTCTGTGTAAGAATACAGTTTGAAGTAAGAACGGTGAAGGGCCAACTTTGATAAAATAAATTTCGAAAGCACACAGATTCAGACATCCTAGCTTTTCCGAATAGGAAAATATTTCCTTCATGATGCACTCCGTGCAAATTATTTTGTCAGTTTCCAGGTATTAAGCGCAAATATCCAGTTTCCAGTTTGAGCTAAAATTGTACACCATGTAGCTTGGTACTTCAGAACTGACGTCGGGAACGAAGTGTAGCTGGATTAAAGCAGTACGGTATAGAAATGTGTTTTATCAGTACTGTCTCTGCGTTTTTCTTTCCGGGGTTTTATCTATATTCTTAAACTCCATCATTTTAACAGTACTACAACAAAAGCTGCATAAGACAAAATCACACTTCCATAAAATTTGTTGTTATTAGACAAAGGCGGCGACAAGTATTTAGCCTGTTCTTTAAATTTTAAACTTCTCAGACCGCTTTACAATAAACTAATTTATAAGAGCACAGCTCCATTTGTCTGTATTCACCACAAACCTGTAACATTTAGAGATCTTAATATTCTACACACAGTGTGTGTAAAACAGGAAACTATATTATGTATTCTAGTACACCAGACCTGAAAGTGTTTTAATGTGAACACACCGACACATGTCTGTTAATTCTGTATATTTTTGACACAGATATAAAAACAATCGTGTCATATTGATATTTTATCCTTTAACCACGTAATTAATAATTTAATGTGCCATAGGACTCACCGAGTGACACCGCGCTTCGCACTGTGCTTGTGCTATCAAGTCCAACATTGAAGATGATGCCGTGTCTTCTTCACCCACAGCTGCGTCCAAGCAGCTAATTACCATTACAACTAACAGAGTTTGATACCACATGGTTAATTACTCAGTAGAAAGCATACTAAGTGTTACAAATTCTTTCCGTCACAGAAAAGATAGCATTATTATATTTAATTTTGTTTTTAATTTGTTTCAACTCGTAAGTTATATCGAGAATTTTGAGGAAGGTCAACAGGTGTCACAGCAAGATATGGCCAACTGAGATTGTGCGAGTTTCCGTATGGAGACTCGGTGCTTGAAGCAGAGCAGTGTAAGTACGGGATGCGTGGATACGCACTCCTGAAAGAAAAACCACAAGCACGAAGCGCCCTAACGATTGTCACTGGCAGAATCATTCCTGTGTTTCCTGTGTATGTACTATACGTAGGCTTATATCGCACGCGCGTACTACGCCCAATGGCAAGCGGAGAGTTAGGCGCGGCGAGTGATATGTGTGTGTGGGTTTGCAATATAAAGTGTTATTCCCGTACATGATATTTTAGAATAAATTTGATTTTATATTATTCCTAACAGATTCCGCGCCTTCATATCTAAATTCTATATTTTAACAGAAGTCGTACAATATTTTGAAGGCAGTTTGAAATCACGGTGAAAGAAATTATTTAGAAGAATGAGAAAGGAAAACTGATTCTTCATATACTACCGACTGTCCTCTTTTTTGGGGCAAATTTTGTGTTATAATATGTCGAGAAGTAATTTCCTGATTTCTTTATGTATTTATGGTTCATTTAATGACTCTGTCGATAGCTCAGTCAAGGACACGTATAGCATCGAATTTTAAGCCATTTAAGAATAATAAATTGGAAAGCCTTTGGAAAGAAGTGATCATGGCTTAATATGAGGGAACATCGAGAATATTTCCTCGAGGAACTAAGCAAAATCATGAAGATTCTGTCAGAGTGGGAGGTCTCCAAACCGAGATTTCAAATCGAAACATTTTTAATACGAAGTAGGGTTGCTAAGCAATCAAACGCGACTTTCTCTGCGTGTGTTTGACTGGGTAATTAAATTAGGAACGAAGAAACAAAGGCAAAGGCTTATGGCTGTAATGTAGATCTACATTTAGATATCGTAATGACAGATCAGGCTTTTGTAGCAATATACGCGTTATTGGTGCAGCAGAATATTATAAGGTTATATTAAAAATGTACATAGATATTTATAGCAATTCGATTTTACTGAAATGTATGGTTATGGTGAATGTGGCATTGGCGAATTGCGTGAGTAGTAACGACGACTTTGAACACACACACGCGAATGGGAGGGCAAAGCTAAAATGAATTTTAGAGAAATAGCTGGAAGGGCACGAACTGATTTGTCTGTTTCAGGATGGGATCAGCGACAGGCCCTTGCGCTTAACGTAATGAAGCTTCTGTTTCCGTAAAATTCTTCGGATTGCTTGACCAGCTTAGCGACTGTTGCCTTCTAGAGAAGGAGTCTTCTCCGTGGGGTTTAGTGACACGTTCAAAGAGATAACTGTGGAATTTTAGGACTGCAGGGAGATTGGCAGGTATTGTTGACCGGTATGATCAACACGAATAAATTCCAAACTTAACATAAAATTTCGTGAATAATGTAGCCCAAAACATACTCAATGGTAGCAGAGACAGACATGTTGGATCTAATGGGATTCTTTCCTTTTTCAATATCTTAATAAAATAAACAGTTGTCATGGACGGAGTCTCCAGTTGGCTAGCCAGGTTGTGTCTCTATTTGATCGTGCAGTAACTGACAGGGAAGACGCGTTTTAATATACCCAGTTAAAAGAGAATCCTCTGTAAGCTTTCAAGATGTGCTGCTGAATTAATAACAGGAGAACATTATGTTATAGCTTCAGTTTTAACACAAAAGCGACACCAATGAAGGGCCTTCCACCAGTGTGACACACCAGGTGGTTACATAACAGCAGACTAATCGAATTCGTGCCAAGCCGTACGGCGGAACCGGCAGATTGGTCCAGAGCCGTGAAAGGTGATGTCGATAAAACGGACAGAGAAACCCACACATGCACAAGAGACTTTGCTTTAGGCTTTTGATTTCAGTTTCTTGCTGAATGTGTTTCCATAAGTGCCTCCCAAATCCGCGGAACAATTTCAAATGCTACTAAGAAGCGTATTTGACATCATCTCTGGATTTAAGAGAACTGGTGATTTTCAGTGTAAGCAAAAGTAATTGTGAGATTATGAAGATGACGAAAGAATAAAAACGTCAGTTTGCCTACAGCTGTTCCGACCTTTTTTTCTTGTCACTTGCGAAAAGTAATGCCAGCATGCAAAGAACCTGCAACTCGCGGGCCTTTGGTAGTCGTCAGTAGAATTTCGGAACAAACCGGTTTTTAAAGCACTGGAATACCTCATCACCAGCGTGACAGAATGAAGCACTACAAGAATTATCAAAACTTGGTAACGTGATTTCCACCCAATTCCCACCATTAGTGTTGCTGTAGATACACCATTCTCAGCACTGGGTACAATCTAAGCACATCTCTGGAACTCATAGTGACTAAATAACAAACTCCATGAAGCAGAGACCTTCTTGAGAAGCTAACAGTTTCTCAGCTAGTCAAGAAATTCCCCCCATTTTATGGAAACAGAAAGTTCATTACCGCATTCACAAGAGCCCGCCACCTGTCCCTACCCTGAGCCAGCTCAGTACAGTTCATGCCCACATATCCCATTTATTGAAGATCCATTTTAATATCATCCTCCCGTCTAGGCCTGGGTCTCGCAAGTGGTCGCCTTCCCTCAGCATATCTCTGGAGACCAAAGTGACAGAACACTTTTTTAGCAGCGGTGAGGACAGCCATTGGCAAAGGATTTTAGAACAGTTTAATCCAACCGTTGTTGTGCAGTATGACAACAGGTTAAAATTATTTTCCCTTACCAATACATTCGAGGTACGGACCGCTTACTGACAGGTATCCCCGTGGAAGCGTACGTAGACTACACCGCAATACGCGAAAGTGACCTCCCTGACCGGCAACTTTGGATCAGAGTGTCTTGTGGAAGCCTGCTACCTGGTGACGATGAATGGAACTACGACGTATGTTGCATGATATCGGTAACGCAGCCTCCTACCCCGCCGTACCCACTCTTCCCCCGTCGCCTCTCTTCAAAATGCACTTAATATCATAGAAAACTTCGAAACCGTAGTATTCCGGGTTATGAGACCGTGTACTGTGATTGTTGGGTGCCGAGATTTTCCGTCGGGACGCACTGCCCGCATCTTCAAGTGGCCTGTGAAAACAGTCCCAGAATGCTCCTCCAAAATATTGATAACCATGTACCAGATTATACGGTGTCCTAACACAGATCGAATTATGAATTCTCACCACAAAAGATATTAAAAACAACAAAAGGGTGGGTGGAAATGTCACTTTGGAAAACCGAATTGCAGGAAGTGCAGTATGTTTTTTATAGACTCGGGATTTAATAACACGTTCTTTTTCCGTCAGTTGTGTACACTTTGTTTCACATTTTGCCTCTCAAATAAACCGACGATACGAGATCTGAAATACTCTAAATTCGTTAAATCTGACCATTAAACCTTTACAGGCTGTCAAACCTCTCCCTGATATTACAGACCGCCAGCCTGTCTCTTACATTTTACATTGTAGCGACCAATGACATAAGCCTGTGTCAGGTATTTATTGTATGATTATTGAAGCTTTTAAAACTCCCTGGTAACTACATGTACCATGTCCTTCAGTACTCTAAAACATTGTATTTTTTCTACATATGATATTCATGCCTTTCCTCTGATTGCGATAATAAACAGTAATTGTTTCGATACAAACATTTTTCATTTGCCTTGGTAATAAATGATAGTGTGTTTACCGCAAGGCAGGAACTGAATTTTCATATCTTAAGCAGATAAATCGGGGACATCACAGCCTTGACGTGCCCCATTTCACTGCACTCGCACGTCGCGTCTCCTCTAGCTGCCAGACTGCTTGTCTGCGGGCGGACCGACGTCACTAAGCAGCTCGCTTACCGTGCGAGCAAACTGCAGAGTTGAAATCAGTTACTGGAGAAGTCCAAATGTTACCCGGCATGGAGCGCAACACCTGTCTAATTGAAGCCACGAAACGTGTTGTCTCTGTCCTCAACAGCGTGAGATCGGAGGCTGTGGTGCCGATGGTTGTGGAGCTAATTACCTCCATCTGGAAGGACGATACAAATTTCGGCGAGGAAATCAGTTTGGAAAACTTTATTTTGAGAGCGGCAAGGGATTGGAGGATACATTGTGATAGAGTTTAGGGAGATGATTTGTGAGGTGACAGGTGGGTGGAATCAAATGGATCATGTGGAGGGTAGGACATTCAAATGAGCGGTATTGAATCTTTTAACGTCTGTAGTTATTATTATTATTATTATTATTATTATTATTATTATTGCTTCATCAATAAGTGGGTTTACTGTGACTTAGAAATTTAAGTTTTATAGGCTATTTAGACAAACTTCAGTCTTCACACGATTAATTTACAGATCGCATTTATATAACACGAAGTGTAATACATTTACTTAGTAAGAAGCTACCAGAAACAAGACTAGAGGTCTGCCGGTTCCCTGATACAGTTTTAATTTTACAGAAGTTCGCACGTTTAGACTCTATAGGAGGGCATTTGGAGGTAGAAAAATGCTCCTAGTGCTGCGATAACACTGCATTACACGTGTACATTCATATAAAATATCGTGGTCGAGTGGTTAGCATTTTGGGTTCTTACTTCGGAGGTAGTGGATTTGCTCAGTGCCTCCAGCCAAATGCCGGGAGAGTACATTAAATTATGCTTCCTTCCAAGTCCTTTCTAGTTCATCATTCATGAATTTTGCATCCATTCGACGCACCATTAAACTGAGCTACTACTAGAATCACTAAATCAAACAAGAATAAACAAACAGGATCTACACAACATCGAAACCGATGAAGACCTCCAGCATGGACAATTATATCTACAAATGCTGAGGATTAGCATTGTGTAATTGTAATAAATATTACATATTTGCTTCTTGCCGCTCTGTAACTAAGGACAAATCTGTTCGTCCGTTTTACTTCATACGTTAACAGATCTTGTTTTGTTGGTACCGTACTGTGTGACAAATCTAGATCCACCACCGCAGGTGTCTGTAGTGACAGGGCTGGGGAGAACACCCTTGATGACATACACTTGTGTGTAGGGGAGGAAATACAGTGGCGGTTTTTCCTTAGAGTTACATAATGTAGTCAGCCTTTCTCTGGGGTACCTGGCGTAGACCTGTATGTAATATTACTGCATAAACAGAAGTATTTTAGGGCGGGAATAAATTGTTAAGGTTAGACATCAGTGTGAACAGATTAAGTAATACAACATATTTAGGGTCACAGGTAAGAAACATAAATTGTATAGCACTAAATTAGAATAAAACATTACGTAACTACGAAAAGTAGACTTAACTTTATGGTTGTTTGAGGTCACCACACCGCAAAAGATGACGTTACACCGAAAGCTTACGGATTCCTCTAAATTAAATCTTAGCCTATTAAACACAAACAAGTAAATAAATTTTTTTACTCCTGATAGTAAAATACGAGTAAAGCTATAACAAAACGTATCTGATTCTGAGAACAAAGCTACGTATAGGCGTACATATTGTAAAATTTTATTGTTTATGGTATTTCCAGTTTGCCCTAATTCGAATATCTGTTCCTGAAGACACATGAGAAAGAGGGCATATTGCTCCATGCATTCTTAACCTGGGTGCTAAACGTGGGTGAGTGATTAGCTTCAATGCCCGGAAGATTCGCTACTGGAGGAGGACTACCTGGTAGAGTCTGGGTGGGTCCCAGAGCCGTCTGGTTAATGTGGAGCATAGAGAAAACTCTTGCCCTGCATTGGATAGAACCCGGATTTCCCGGCCGGGCAGGCCGTAACCTAGTCAATATATATATCTATATATATATATATATATATATATATATATATACTGACTGAGATAACCCCAGCCCTCTGCTTATATTGAATCTCGACGTGAAGATGGAAGTACCGGGTTAATGTTATAGCGTATTATATTATTTTTCTGAAGGGCACTTTGCTGTCATTGGGCACTGGGACCCAAAATTTTTATTGACATGATGATACAAAACGCCTCCCTACCCCCTGTTGTGACTTGAACTTCGACCACAGAGTCAGCAACGGATAGCCTTGTATACAGTTTAGCCATTTCTACAGCGGCAGGTGTCAAGGCTCTTGTGTTCTGGGTGCTTGTAACAACGTGTATTCCTGTGTATAGATAGGTCTTTTGAGCAGAATCGTGTTCAAAATTTCGTACCAAAGCGTTTAGAAATTAAATCCCGTACAATTAATACGTGTGCAAGAAATATTAGTTCTATTCCAGTACACGCAGACAGCTGTTACTCTGAATAGTGATAAGAATGAACAGGATTTATAAGGCTGAAGTCTTGAAGCATTTTAGCTACGTGTTGGCAAGAGCTGCCTGAGGACGAGACGACCTGTGACTGCTGACCCGAGTCATAAGTCGAATAGTCTTAGTAGTAAAGCTGTTCATGTGCACTCCGTAAAGGCCAAGGTGGTAGTGGAGTTATAGCTCCACCAATTCTTGATCTCGGCTGAAGACTGAAGTGAGTGGTCAGCCTCAGTCCCTGAATGCTTTACTCGCAGTGACAGAGCCTCCGGTGGGTGGGCCTCAGAGAGGTTCCGGGCGCTGTGCAAAACAGAAAAACCCTTAGACTCTCTGAAACTTAAAAGATAACCCTTAGGCCTGGTCACTATACTGACTGGGCTATCGCGATTCCACAGCCTTAATACTGTATGTTGAAATGTTCATGTTATTTTCTGCCTAAATCTGTGTAAGCATTTCTTATGTATTTCAAGTATTGAGTGGTCGTCTACCACTTAGTTTGTCACTCGTATCTCTAAAACTCTGAGCCGAAAGTTGGGGAATGTTAAGCTGCTTCGAGTAAACTTACTCAGTTCTCACTTATATGTCTTCTTTCCAGATATTCTGAAAGTTTTGTTTTCCGTTAGAATGCGAAATCACGTGTAGAATCGGAACAGATTACAATAATATTTTAATCCAAATATTAAGTTTGGGACAGTTTGTGTGATCGGAAAAAAATACTTCAGAATGTGTGGAATATCAGGGAAATCGAGGAGTATTTAACATCCTTTGGGTTATATTTTTAACTGATGAAAATGGGGGTGGGTGTGAGCTGGTTTGCTGCTGGCCTGCAGGCTGCAACATAGTTCGCTGCATGGCCCCGGTCCGGCTAGTAAGTTGAAGTTGCTACTTGATTCACAGCTATATATAAGTTTATAATGAGTACTTTAAGTTAAAAGCAGTTTAAAACCAAATGAGCGTGTCCGCCTGTTGACTTTAACTATGATCTCGGCACTTTTTCGAAGTTTATAACTGAACATGGCGTAATTTCGTCGTCGTTGTGAATGTCACCTTAGTTTAGCTGCCTTTTTACAGCTACACGTTTCAGCTTCTAATTCCTCATTGTTTCAGTACAAATGAAAGCGAAATATTAGTTCCAAATATTAACCTTTTAAAGCCTAGCGGTAACTTTACATATGACCACGTTTAAAATTAAAAAATTCTACGTGGTGCCCATATTGCGCTTATGTGTTTTGTACGGATCTCAGAACAAACAGCAACTTTTGCCTTTTAAAACATTAAGCGACTGGTTTCTATAACCGAAATGGAGAGGGTTTACTGCGCGGTACGCACTGAGTCCTTGTATAAAACAGACACGCTTCGTCTTTAAAGGGTTAAATTTAAAATGAATTTGCATTTTTAACTAATGCATTCTTCCGCGAATAACTGCTACAGTTTACACTACATATCCTGAAACTGTGATGGACATCCTGTCGACGTACGGTAGGCACAGGTGAGCAAATTGCTGCCGACATTTACAAATGGCTTGACAGGAACGAACAGAATGCAGTAACTGTCATATTGCTGGCGTGTGTTCGGTAGGCAAACAGTTCGATTCCTGACAGAGGAACTATTTGTTGTCATAACGCATAGTTATCAAGGCTTCATCACGCATAGTAACACTGACAGAAAACCAGGTTTTGTAAGAATAAATTGGGTAATTTTCTGACGTCTTCTTATTTCCTATATCATAATGCCTTACAACAGAACTCTGCTTACACGTAGCTCATTCTTCTCGTAAACAACCGTTAGGTCAGTAAAACCTCATCGCACGCTTTAGAAGTTGTGACGTGATTTTCTGAAAAATATTTGTAATTTTATTCCAAGCTTGCGTCTGTGTTACAAGCTATAAGTTATAAAACTGAACTTCCACAACTTTAGATTTTCAAATAAAACTGACTGCTCATTTTTTGAGTGCGATATTCACCGGTAAAGAACAGAGTATATCTGAATTAGTACATAGAAAGATAAATGAACTGGGTATATAATACGGGAATGTATCTAGTGCCGGAGTTGTGAATGAGTGAAACTGCAAATGTCCGCCACATATAAACCCTCATGGCACAGACAGGAACAACTATACATCCCTGAAATAGGGTACTGCTAATATTAGTAACACACTGTGTTGCGAATTACTGGGTTGGTGTTTCGACACGTTAGTTTATTTTTTCTGTTTGTTTTCAGTACTTCAGGAGCAGTACATAGCCAGATAAATGTAGCTGAATCGCTGCTAAAAATGAGTGGCGCTACACTTCGACACCCTCTGTGTGACGTCATGGCGTAGACAGGGAAACATAATGTGATACTGCTGGAGTTGTTAACATATTGCGTTGCGGATTACCCTGTCGGTATTTAACGGCAGTGTGTGGTTAAGAATAAGTGGAGCTGATACGTATCTGATCCCTCCATAGGTTATGCCTTAATGACATAGAAATAAACAACGTTTTATAATATGATGTTATTAGTATTAGTGTTACAGGATGATGTGAATTACTGGGTTGGTATTTAATGGAAGTACATGGTTAAGAATGAGTGGAGCTATACGTCTACTCCCCATATGCCTTCATGGCACAGACATAAACAACGTTTTATAATATGATATTGTTAGCATTACTAATGGAGGATTTTGCGAATTACTGGGTTGATATTTAATGCAAGAATATGATTAAGAGTAAGTGGAGCTATAAATCTACTTCCCCTAACCCATTCATGCCATATAGAGGAACAGCATTACATAACAGGATATTGATAGCATTGGTAATGCAGGATATTGCGAAGTACTGGGTTCGTGTTTTAATGTGTTAGTTTATTTATCCTGTGACTTCTGGTTATATTAGAAATAGTAAAGGATAGATAAACGTAATTGATATGTGTTTAAGGATGAGTGGATTTATTCCTCTATTTCCCCTATATGCCGTTCTGGCGTAGGTAGAAACAACCTCATATAAGTGAATGCTACTGATATTAACAATACATTCTGTTGCAAGTTAAAGGGTTGGTTTTTGGACTGTTAGTTTATTTAATCCGCTTCTTCTGATTATGTTAGGGGCAGAACATGGGAAGATAAATACAGTGGATATGTAACATGGGAACGAGATGCTATCGCTATTCGTAGCAGTATGTATTTTAGCTTAATCAGTTTTTTCCTCAATCTCAAATTTTCCTTTTTAATATTATTACTATTTACATGTTTCGGCCCACGAGTGGCCATCATCAGGCACACAACACAAAAACTGAAAGAAAGGTGTAAACGTTGAGGCCGCCTCCTTTTGTACAAAAAACCGAATAATAGCGGAGTTTTTGCAAGTACAAACTGTGCAACAAAAGGTACAGTGTCTGTTATTCCGTGTATGGGAATAACATTGTGTACAGTGCGTTGTCTTTGATTTCTGTTTCATTGAGCCGAATTACTGTGTGTGAAACCACTTTTCGTTTCGTTGAAGGTCATGGGTCCCTCTAAGATTTACGTTAAAATATTATAAAAAACATGAGAAACAATACAGAAGTGCTTAAAAAAACTTTAAAAACCTCGTTAACGGTGCAGTAATGGATCCCTTTCCTCTTCACAGCATGTATGCAGCAGCTTTGCTGTTGAGGGTTATTCTTTGAAAGTATTTTCTTGAACGCCCTATGCGGGAATTAGTGGTTTTGTGCCTCCCTGTGTTGTACTTTCGTTCTTGTGTTCCTTTCCTTGTTGGTCTTCTTTGTTACGAAGCTGTTTTTTGTATACCTACGCAGTTTTTACGGCCAAGCAGAGACTAGCAGCGTGTTAACTGTTGAAACAGCGTAACGTAGCGTAAATTATTTCACAACCATCCAAAAGCACACTTTTATTATCTGCGACGGAAAAAATGTCACCGCACACAAGCAAAACCTTCCTTCTTCTGGTTTCGTCAGCCCGATGTGGGTCTAGCATCTTATACGTGATTTCGACCCCACGTACAGGCTGTAGGAATGGTACCAGGTTATGCCTCGCTACCCGGTTTTCTCCCCTTTCCCCTACATCTTCAGATCACTTGTAAAAAATTTATACTGCGTAGGACTATAGCCTATGTAAATTTCAGCCTGTACCATTTATATATATATATAGGAACTGATGCGCCACGCATCTGGTAGCGACTGTTTGCGTTTTGTACTGAAGTTCAGTATCGATATTAAATCAACTTGTCACAACAAACTTCGGTAAAGGTCGGAATTTCTCTCAATTTTTGCTATCGACACAAAAAGTTAGAAGTTTTATAGGAATAAAATCGCGGCCTGCAGGCAGGCAGGCAGGCAAGAAGGTAGGCAGGCATCCGGTAGATTGTTTTCGTGTGGCATAAAAATTTCAGTATTTATATTTTTGGTCAGATATAAAGTTTTCGTGAGTGTTTGCGCCGAATATAAGAATTCTTGTGTTTTGGCAGTGTCTATATACTGAATATGGGAAATCCTTATGTTTCCGGGAGTGTTTGCGAACCGATTACAAAAATTTTTATTTCGGGAGTGTTTTTGCACCAAATATAAAAATCCCATTTTCTGGAGAATCTGTCCAGTGAGTGGAAATTCTTGTACCCAGTATTTTGTAAATATTTTTATAATCACGAATTGTGTTTCCAGTGATAGTTTTTTCGAGTGGACCCGTGGAAGCTTAGTGTTCCTTTCGACCATTTTGTGTGTAACGGTGTGTGATCGGAATACGAAAGCGTCTACAACGATCCTGTATGTGCTAGTGCTAGTGGTAGTGCAGTGATTGTGTTAACTGTTACAACAATCCAGTGATTACAGCAGTATGCTTCCCAAGAAGGGCTTCGAACACAGGACCATCGCATTAGGAGCAATACACAGCCGGTACATCGACGGACAACCAGAGTTAGGTCCCATACTTCTGGTGCCAGCACAACTGCCAGCAGCATTCGGTGAGTCATGGGCAAGTGTCATCCTTGTACTTTGTTAGGAATAGAAAAACAAAGCAAACCGATAAAGTTTGCATTTTACGTGACAGTCAAAGTCGTCATTGGTCGTCGGAGTTAAAGGTTTTACTCAACGAAAATGTAACTGACAGCATAATTAGTGTTCGAACAAATGAATGTATTATATTTCAGCTGAGGTTCTTAGCGTTGGATGTTCCTGTGACTAGCCAACACAAATATTACGCTACTCAAGTTACCTGTTACCGTGACATATTGCTTTCCTTGGACTGAATTTAAACCAATTGAACTGCCATAAAACAATAAAACACCAACTAAATGCACACTGTGCTTTAATGCTCACTGTTTATTTTCACTCACATAAATAGTGAGCATTAAAACATAGTGTGCATTTAGTTTGTGTTTTATTGTTTTATGTTATTTAGTGCACGGAGATGAAACATATTAATTGCACTGTCGTTTTTTGGACCGCGTGTTGATTATCGTTGGTATCTGAATTGAATGGAGCGTTCTTCGAACACAATACATTGGGTATCCAGTTTCAGTAAGAAGCCGTCGGCGTTTTGTTTTGTTAATGCTGAAGAAACACGTTACACGTATGCACTATTAAATTTTCGTAATTTTGGAAAAGCAACTTCGAACAAATACATATATTAGGAGCAAAAGTGAATATATATATATACACACACATACATACATATGTATATATACATATATATATATATCTGTCACTGGCCTCCTGACTTCGTGGCATTGGGTTTGTTATTGCGATGGTGAATGCAATTATTATTTGTCGTTCGAACCCTTCTGGGTTCCTGTGCTTATCCAGTTAATACTTTGATAAACATTACTACATCAGTAGTTCAGGCCATTTTCGTGTTCAGCGCCCCAAAATTATATAGGAATAAATATTTTCATTTCCGTAATTTTTATGTCTTACAAAGTGTTACCTGAAAGCCCCTTCTTAAAATGTTCTGACTTCGCTTTTATTTTTTGCTCTTAAATTTTTCAGATTTGAGCTTATTTTATGTATTGTTGCGTATAGTCGTCTATATATCTAAGTTAGGTTGAATTCTGAATGTGCTGTGAACTACTGATGTATAAAATGCAGTAACAGTGTTGTGATTCATTACTGCCTTCAAGATTATTGTGGTCCTTTCTCCTGTGTTGAGTTATATTCCCCTGTAAAGTAAGAGGCTTTTCACAGAAACCAAATATGTGCGGGCTTGATAAGATCAGAAACTAAATTGATCAATTAATTTGATATTAGTCATCTCCGTTGGTTTTTATAACGTACGAATGAGTAGGGTCCTGTCTCACAACCAACAATTCTTTTTATTATTAAAAAGAAGTTAAAAGTATAAAAATATATACATAAAACAACCGGTTTCGGCATTAAGTGCCATCATCAGGTTTTTTCCAAGAACACAATACCCAAGTTTTACATTAGTTGATGTGAATGCACATGTAAGCCAATTACTCTTTAAGAGAAGGCCTTCTCTGTATATTAAAAGTTTTATAAAGACGTTACAATGTTGTGTTAAGTGATAAAGCTTCGGGATTTTTTTGTGTCGTAGGGTGTTAGTTGTGTAGGTAAAGATGGTCTTACTTCGTAGGTATCCTGTAGTCCTGTTGGTGTAGATTAGTTTTGTTGTCTTCTTGCCGGATTCCTTTTTTTGCTATTTTTTGTTGTTCTGCAGGTTTTCCGGGGGTGTAGGTTGTTTATGTTGAGTTGGTCCTTTCTTCGTAGTTTTATTTACGTTGGTTGATTTTTGTCTTCATAGTAGGGATGTATTTTTTTTTTTGATGAATTACTTCGGTGGTGTCCTTGTGGCTATTCCTGAAGGGTGGCCGTACCTGTTGGCTGGTGGTATTATACTTTTCTTTTTATCCTGTCGGTGTTATCTCGTTGTATTAAAATTATGTGGTTGTTCCTCTTTAGTCGTAATCGTGCTCATGTGAACATTGTTCTGAGATTCCTCAGACATCAAACAAATAGCCTAGTCATTACACGGACTCTGCTTTAAGTGGGTACATTTTTAAGACTTCCTTTATAATAGAGTTATACACAGGGTCTGTAACAGCAGTAGGCTTATCCCTGGCAACCTGGGTGACAGTACACCTAGAATTAGCGATGATATGGCTGATGCATGAAATTTTGAGGTTGAAGCCCCACGAAATGGCACGTGATATAAGGTTCTTGAATGATGAACTGTAATAGAACATATAAAGAGTGCAACTTGTAAAGATGATTTTGTGTAATAAACAATAACCTGTCAGGTGTGCAATAATATTTTTGAGGTCTCGAGTTGGAGGTAAGAGTGAAACACTGCGGTCGGGGTAGAAATTTAGTGATGTGTTTTTTATAATGGAAACGGCCTGTTCTGAGAGACGTACTGAAGTGGGTACGTTATTTTGGATAAAACAACTTCTTTACTGCTGAATGCCAAATTATGGCAGGTCTGTGGAGCCTCTGTAAAACTTTATGCTGAATAGGCAGTGATGCACAACACTGGGAAATAGGGTAAAATGGATAATGGTGCCCCGGTTTTTATTCTGACAGATTTTTACAATTGTGTAGAGCAACAGAATTTATATCTGTCTGCGCAATATGTACAGTAGGGTCTCTGCTACAGAACTGTAATTTCTGTTGTTGCAAATCTAAATCCCTTTACTGACAGCAATACAAATTACGAAGGTATGCAAAAGAGCGATTTTGTCTATGCGTGGTGAAAGATGCCGCACATACAATGCAATACAAATAGTCATTTTTATTGAAAAAGTTTTAGTCATATAAAATAATCCTCGTTATATATCGCTATGAGTCTCCTTCTTACTTTTTAACTAGAAGTTACCAACAGTAAAGCAGAAGTTTTGTGTATGACACAAAGTCTTTAAAAGATCACTGTAACTCCGATATGTTTCGGTGGCATATATACAGCCAACATCACGGGGAAAGTTACAAATAAATCAAGGACACCGCTAGTAAGGTAAAGTCCCTCTTGTTACGCAAACATTGCTGACTAAAATTGTGTGCGTAGTAAGAGGGACATTATCTGACTAGCGGTGCCCCAGGTTTCGTTGTAAACTTCCCCCTGATGATGATGGTGTATATGCCACCGAAACATGTCGGACTTAAAGTGATCCTCTAAAGGCTTTGTGTCATACACTGAACTTGTGCATTGCTGTTGGTAACTTCTAGTTGATAATTCAAAAAGGGCACGGTGTAAAGGACGCAGTGAAGTCTCCTTCTTACTTCTTTGTAGACTCCGTATGTTTTTTAAGGTCCTTACAACAGCTTTTATATCCACAATCAATGCAAGTTTTGGTGAAAATAGTGCAGTTGTCAGGCAGCCGCTTTTCACGGACTGAGCAATTTATCGATTAAAATTCTTCTTTGTTATATTCCTTACAGCAGTCGCTATCATCATTTTTATCGGAATACCTCGAGTTCGGATTGTGAACCATTTCCGTGAAATTATTCTGAATAGATTTGGGTTTTATTTTCTCCTTTTGGATGACTGGCGAATTAGCGAGAACGTGTCGATGGAGATTCTTCGTTACCCTTCATAGCTCTGAGTTTTATAATTATGGTTAGTGAATAACTTTGGTTGAGGTGACAATTCCATGGACTTTTTGGTTGGCTTTTCTTCCTGAGAGACCTGGATGGCTGTTGGTGGATGGACGATTGCAGGAGTGAAGGTCTGTCATTTTAATACCCTCATTAACACATAACATATTTAAATAACATATATTACAGTAGGTAGGCGACAATGTTTTAGTCTTTCATTAATATATCAATGAAAACGCAGTGTAAAATTTGATGTATGAACCAAGCGAGTTAAAATAAATATTAGTGGGGCATCTTTATACATCTGTACTCAAATTTGGAGCGAAGATGCTCCGGCTGATCCCATGACTATGGCTTGTCTTGCGAAAGTTTTTAGCTGCATAAGACAGTACAGAAAAGTCCACACTGCCTTCGTGCACATTGTTGGTTAAATTAAAGTAGGCATAAACAAACAGAACATTATTAATGAATAGCTCCCTGAAATACACAGCTGTGAAAATCGCGTTACTTCCTTTACAAAACAATGTAAGGTCGTTGAGAAGCACAGCAAATCTGCCTTGCACAATCCCAGACTGACCAGAGGAAGACCTAGCGGCTTAATGCATGCAGCTTTCTAGAGCTAAGATTTCGAAGTAACTGATGGTGGGGCATTATTGGCCAGTGGGCAACTTTGCCCTTTTTCCTATATGCCATCAATTTTGGTTCATTCTGAAACACATTGTTTCATTTCACTGTTACATAAAGCCAGTGCTGTATAGATCCGTACTACAGAATAAGCATACACATATATTCCCTCCACTTCTTATGTTGGGTGGTAATTTTTCCACTCACGCTAATTGAAATTGCCATTGTTTTAAATAGAAGGAAGCCATTGGCACTACTGAATACCTCAAGCCTCTCATATGTATGCTGCTGTTGGTCACGGGCGAAGGCCTTGAATTTATTCTTCTAATTGTGTGATGCTCAAGTACTCCTGAGGAGATGAGGCCTCCAGCATGTCATCCAGCTTCTTGTATAGTTCTGTGAAGGTTGGTCGACGTTTTGGATTTGCTTCCCAGCAAGCCAGCATGATATTGTACCTACAAATGACGTAATGAATTTGTACAGGACAATTCTTATTTCAGTACAACAGGATTTTAACAGAGCATACATTACAGGAATTATCGTCCAGATGAATGACTTTGGATGAAATTTTTTACGTTTCATGTCAGTGAAAATATTTGTGTTACTTTAACAGTCTTCCTGTGGGGGGGGGGGGGTTGTCTGTTGTACCATTGTGGTGTGATTCTGAACACTTTCTTACTTATTAGAACCTATTTAAGTAAAGGATATTATGCTGTGGGCTGTACTGGATCTTGGGTTGCGTAAAATTGTGTAAGGAATTGTAATGCCAACAAGATATGATAATTAGCCATAATAAGTCGAATAAATCCTGAAAATTATAGTGCATGGCTATATACATAATCAGAATGCAGGTGAAAGTGCACTTCTCCTTTACTTTAACTTTTAGATATTTTACATTCAGCAGGATAAATCAAAACATTGCTTAAGTAATGTTTAAGAGTTTGCACCTCTGAATGTACTAGGTAAGAGTGAAATATAAAATACTTGTTTTAGCCGTGTTAAGTTGCATATAATATTCGTAACACAAGTTTCACAGAGAAGGAGTGTCTGGTTATTGACATGCAGGGTTCGAAAATCGTGAGGGAAGAATACAGAATTTGAATTGTGGATTTTGATAACAAATTCTGACTATAAACATCAAACAACAGGAATCTACAGTGGAGGCTTCTGACATTCAAAGTAGGGGGGCAAAAAAGAAGAACTTTCTCCATAAAGTGCAAACAGAATGTGAAATGTTAACAAAAGCAATCCTAATATAGGTAAGTTAGAAATTTAGTAAATTTATTAAAATGTCATTGTGAGGGGCGACATGACTGAGACTGAACGGAAATAAATCAACTGGATAGTACAGAGAGAGTATAGCAGCCCTTGGGTGCAGTACGTATTGGTTTGGCAAAAAAATGTTTCCATGCCTGAATACCTATTTGAATGTATTATTTCATGTAAGATGGATTAGACTTCAAAAGGTATAAAGAAATTATTTAAAAATAAAATTAACCTGTAATTAATTAAAACATGTGACAGCAGCTTGTTTGTACAGATACGAAGACAAGAGATTTCATTTTTTAAATTGCGTAGCTCAAACGCAAAGCCAGTTACAGGCAACAACTGCAATAAGTTGTCAATAAAACCAGTAAATGCAAAAAACACTAAAGGAGAAAAAGTATCTACCATTAACAATAGAAGACGCAAATACGCAGAACAGTAACGTCGACAAACCTTGCACGGTGATGGTATAACTACAGAAGTACACAGTGCAGGAGATGAAAGAGTCAGCCAACATATATTAGATATTTATTAATGACCGATATTGAATGCAGTTTAGTTGGATTCAGAAAAATAAAACACAGCTGTGGCTCTATCAGCTCTTAAACTGCGCGGATACGTAAAAGGACTTGCGCAAGGCATTTAATTTTTTTTACTAGCGCAACAAAGCCTTCGTTGTCGAAAACTGTGTGACATATTTACCGTTTATGAATAAAATTACCTATTCGCTTGAGCCAAATAAATCCACAAAATCTTGTCTGGTCAACCGTTTCTGTGACACGGAAAGTGTGCGGGACAGGAAAGGTCCTCCCCCTCTCCCGCCCACGGTGTTAAGTGTTGATCACGCCGAGTGTAACCGTCACACTGTGTTGCGCTCCGCGAGAAAGTTACAGAGAAGGCTTTGTAACTGCAGCAGATTATCGTATGGAAGTGTACAGAAACTTACCGAGAAGGCTTTGTAACTGCAACAGATTATCGTATGGAAGTGTACAGAAAGTTACCGAGAAGGCTTTATAACTGCAACAGATTATCGTATGGAAGTGTACAGAAAGTTACCGAGAAGGCTTTATAACTGCAGCAGATTATCGTATGGAAGTGTACAGAAAGTTACTGAGAAGGCTTTGTAACTGCAGCAGATTTTCGTATGGAAGTGTACAGAAGGTTACAAAGGTTCTGAAACTCCATCAATACCGTGTGCATGTCATGGGCGAACTGAAGGGCTCTGATAGGGAACTACGAATTTAGTACTGCGGATGGTCAGACACAGTTCACCGTAGGAAACGAAGCTCGGTTTCACGCTAGTGGGTATATTAATAGCTAAAATAGCAGAATATACAATGCGGAAAGTCCCCAAACTTTTCACGAAAGACTATTACACCTTTTAGAACTTTGCGTAAGTTGTGGTGTCTCGTGATGGAGGATAATTGGTCCGATTTTCTTCAGAAAGCGGTAGCAACATAACGTCATCAGATTTCATGTCTTTGTTAGGAGTTCACGAACAGGGCGGGTGGTTTCTACATGTTCGGGCTACGACACACACAGTAAATTTGTCAGTACAAATTTTTCGCGAATTCTTTCGCGATCGCATTATTTGTTGAAATGTTTGGCCCACTCGATCTGGGTCCAATATCACCGACTGCTATTTCGGGGGAGGGAGTAGGAAGAGCATGTATACAAAAGAATCCGCACACATTACAGGAACTGAGACAAAACGTGCAGCTATGCCTTTAAGACATGACTGAAACTTTTCATCAGATTTTGCATCAGATACGAGAAAAAGAGTGACTGCGTGCATTGATGGGCGTGGCAGATATTTCCGAAACGTGCTGTAGCATTGTCATTGTGTTCCGATTTTAAGGTACCTCTGTACACAGACAGCGTGTATAAAAATTGGTTGCGTAACTTTTCGAACAATCTGTATGTCAGGCATTCTGTACATGATGTTAAAGACGCGTGATTTTTAGCAACAAGTACAACAAGGATACAACCATACCACCACCATCACCACAATCAGCAGCTTCAGTAACAACAACAACAACAACAACAACAACAACAACAAGGCAACAACAATTTTCTTTGTGTTGGTTTATCACTGTGACAAACTGTGTTTATAGGGGAAGATACCTGCACATGAAAATGGGCACTGCAGTGCACAGTAGTCCTGACCACAAAATGTGGTTGATTTATATCTTAGGTGAAATAAATTAGGAATTGCTTTCTGTGATAATATTCATTTTGAGGACAATTTTAAGTGTTACCTGTTATTTCGGTACCATTTATTGAGTGGAAGAAATAAACAGTTCAAATATCTCGCTATGCAAAGCGGGTGCCATCCCTCTCCCTCTTAAACGTTCTTAACCACAGCACACTTTCCAGCAGATAAAATGCCGCTCACATCCCCACCGTATTACCCACTGCGAGATCTGTAAGTGTATATCGGCCAGCAGCTTCTGCCTTGCTTACTCATTCCGAAGACTGCTACTGAGTTCTGTGCCGGCACGTTCGAATAAGTTTAGCACACGACACGGTTGGTACCCGAAGGTGGGAACCACTGCGTGTGTCGGAACTGTGTCTAGCGCGTTCTCGGATTAAAGGAAATAAAATGGCGTGACATACGCCTATTAAGAAGCTACGTCTTAATTGCTTTTAAGTACTAGCCGTTCATATCATATTTCACATTCAAGGAACAGAGTCAGTCTTGAGAAACTATCAGTTCTTCGTCTAGACAAGAAACGTCCCACATTTTACGGAACAAGATGTTTTGTTATTGTGCCCACATCAAAAGAATCCGCCACTGGTCCCTACTCTGAGCCAGATGACTAGTCCGCGATCTCTTGTACTATTTCTTCAAACTCAGTCTCAATATATACAAACATTTACGCCTAGGCCCTCCAAGCAGTCCATTTTCCTTCATGTTTTGCTGTCAAAACCCTCTGTGCAGTGGCGTGGCTAAGGTTTTGGCTCCGGTAAGAGCAATGATGAATTTAAAATATAATATTCATTGAATTTAATTCTGTTTGGCTGTATGATTAGAAATTTGACCGCAAAAATCAATTATTTGCAATTATAATATTGATTTTCATCTCTTTTTCCAGCCCCTTGGACTGTGCCGCCAGGAGCGGCCGCACCTCTGGCACCAACCCAACTTGCGCCCATGCCTCTGTGCATTATGCTCTTTCCCATGAGTCCCATACGCCCTGTTCATCTTATCCTCATTCATATGATCATCCCCATGACACCTGGTGAGGAGTACAAATCATGAGCTCCTGATTATGCGATTTTACCCAGCCTCGTGTTATTTCATCCATCTTAGGTCCAAATACCTTCCTCAGCACTGTGTTTTCACATACCTTAAATGCACTTTTCACCCTCCGTATGAGAGACTACATTCACCGTCATATATACTAACAGGCAAACTTATGACTTTTTAAGATTTTAACCTTTATATTTTTATATAAGAGATTGGAAGATTAAAGACTCTGAAGCAAACAGCAGCGAGCGTTTCTCGGAATTATTTTGCCATTTATTCCTTCATGAATATATTTTGATGTCTTGGTGTCGTTCCCACATGTCTAAAGTTTTGCCACATCTTGATAGAACTTACTGGTTCTCATCACGGTGTTGTTTTGTCCTGCATCCTGTTGACAGGAGGCCTTGTTATTCTGATAGGAAGTAATTCTGAATGCACGTGTAGGGAAGATCGTGAATTTGTTACTTATAGGAAGGATCGTGCATTTAGTGGGTGCAGGTAGAATCATGAGTTTGGGAGTTACAGAGAATATCGTGCATTTAATGTTTGAGGTAATGCTACCAATGGTTGTAGCGGGCGTTAAGGAAGACATTAAATAATGCACATGAAGGAGTGCTGTTACTTACAGTTCTTTGCTGCAGTTGGGTGGACAGGCCATTCTGTGTCCTTCACGCAGAAACTTGAATAGTTCGCCTGTGGGGATGTCTGGGTATGGGCTACCCCCAAAAGTGACAATTTCCCATACCAATATTCCAAATGACCATCTGCAGAGAACAGATATCAATAATGTTGACAATTAGTATAATGATTTGTTTGCATGAAATATTTTAATACGTGAAACAGCGTTTTTAGACTACATGAAATGGCTTTCGTGTCAAAGAGGTTAATTTGTTCTTGTATTCCTGTTGTCTGATTTTACACAATGTGCCAGAATGTACACTGCTCAGAATTTTCTGTTACAGCTTCCTCCTTATTGAACGGTTTCATAAGATCAGTTAAACCCTATGCATTCTTAGTGGGAAGATACAAACCTTCCGCATGTGAACCGCATACCATCTTGCCCGTTGCAACTTACGTTACTGGCAGTAGGTACATTCCAACGAACAGTATGAACAAAGAACAGTAAAGGAAGCAAACTGCGACTTCGGAATCTCTTCAATTAACAAGGTGCTTAATTTGAAGTGAAGTGTGCAAAGTATTATTTTCGTGTGCAATAATACTGTATTAGTACCAGGCCATTAGTTCAAATTCCCACAATCGGTAATCACTTTCCTTCGTGTACGATTGGCCTATGTTCTAATGTTTTATCGGAGAGGTTAGGATGTATGAGTCACTTGAAGTCCCTGGAATATCCTGTGTTAGTGTATGGTACATACACTAAATTCAGATTCTGCAAGATGCGTCGTAAATTCAGGTTAAAGTTTCCCGATGCACCTGTTCCAAACAGGGCAACTATTTACAATAAGATGAAATGGTTTGGAGCAGCAGATTCTACTTTGGACAGTAACAGAAGACCCATAAGACTCGTGCTAACGGGACAGAAACTGTACAAAACTGGTGGTAGATGGGAGACATCTCAAGGCAGCTCCTTGATTTGGCTTATGCAGAACATTGCCATGTCTGCATTAACAGCACGAAATGTAAAATAACGGCTGCATTACATTCATATGAGACAGATGTGACTCACAAACTGTGCGACACGGATAGTGAAGTGGATTAAATATTGTGCAATGTTATCTCCGTTGGGTGCGCTCTACACAAATAAAGCGCACACTTGTTCTCTTTAGCGACGAAGCTTCGCTGCTTCTCAGAAGGTTCGTGAAGTCTCACAATGACAAGTATCGATCTGCATAAATTCTATGCTAACCCACGAGGTGCCTTACACGATGTCAAGTTTAGCCTGCAGTGTGCTACGAGTGCAACTAAGGTTACTGGTTTCATCCCTTTTTATTCCAAGAGACAGTAAGTTCCCTAAGATATGTTACTACATTCTGACACCATTATTAATCCTTATAGATGACCAGAAAACGAATGCCTGTCTTCAACAAGACAGTGCAAGTGCTCACACCGCAGACAGTTCTGTGCGTTGTTTGGAGAATGTGTATGACAAGCCGCTAAACTCTTTTCGCTTTCTTAAATACTGCTATTCTTAATCTTGCGCACAAATAACTTAACCACGATTTGTCCGACTTGTTTTTACCTTGTGCTTCTTACATAATATTGCAGTATTATTTCTTATGTAATATTTAGTGTTGACACGTTTGACTGAAAGGGACTCACACGTCACTTTTCGTGGTATACTCTTGTTTCCAGAGTGACTCAGGGGCCATCCACTTTACAGGCATTTGCTCAGATCCTTTCTTGTAATAGGCATCGCTCTGATAGACGTCACGGCTCATTCCGAAGTCGGAAATCTTGACAGATCTGTCGGCACATACCAGAATATTTCTTGCTGCCAGGTCCCGGTGCACCACGTGGTTGTTTGCCAGATACTCCTACGGAACATGAGAACAGATCTGTGCTGGAACTGGTTATTGTTTGTTGAATATTCTAAGCGAAAATCTGATACGTAATTGTCATCACATTGTTCTCGATTTCGTCTGCGTTGAGGGCTCTATGCTTTTGTGATATGACGCGCCAGCGCAGAGCAATCAGACCTATAGACGCTTGATTATGAAGGAACTAACTTCCTTTGGAACGTCAGGAACTGATTACCCAGTGATGCGACGTCATATTCCGGAAGAACAAGTTCCTCAATCACACCGCCGGGAGGACCGCGAATCTCACGATGTTCTGCGTTGCCACATTATTTCAGGTCTCATGTCACATTGCTTAATTACCCATTTATTTCTTGGCTTGTAGAAAGCCCAAGCAGACCCTGTCGGCTGAACTACTTTAACCGCAGCGCCTTTGTGTGATCATAACTATCATTATCGTAATAATCAATGTCAGTAGTGCTGGCGGTACTGACTGTCCTCTGGCGTGTTCGTTTTTCTTACTCGTCCTTCTGAGAGAAAATGAGGATAAAACTTTGACATACGCCATGGCCTATTCCACATGTTTTTATTTCACAGTATGTTACCAACTGTCTTACTGACTAAGCAACGTCTGAAGTTATATATATACTTTAAATACATGAATGAGTGATACTGATCCAAATTACACAAAAACTGCGTCAGTCTGCACAAATAGAAACCGTTTTATAGACATTTAGTTACGCTCGTTCGCATTATGTACGTACAAATATTTAAATGCATCACCCAGTTTAAATCAGGTTCTAGTAATATGACTTATGTTATGCACCCGATCACTCTCCTTCTGGCATAGATAGCTTAGCACAGTAGATTTGCCCAGCAAGGATGCAGCTTACACTTTCTTTACGCACGAATTGCAGCCCATGAGCATAAGTCTGTCTCCTCCAGGGAATATTAGAGGGGAGGGAAGGATACAGCGCCAGGACGAGTTCGTGCCGAACGGCAATCGCCACTGAATTATGCACTTTTATTTCATGTAACGATATATCATTAGTAGGCAACAATAGGTATACTTAATTGCCCTCTCTCTACTCCGATAAATTCCTGTATTTTCTCCTGCAAAAAGAAAAACCAACTTAGCGTTCCGGCACAACATGCGACACCTAACCACAAAGCCACTGCTTTCGGAATCAAAAGTCATTGGCTGCCTAAGGCGCCGGCATCGAATATTATCGCGGACAAACGCCAGTTAAATTTCTACTGTAGTCCCGAATCTATTATTCTGAAATCCTTTCTCTCAAGTACCTAAAACAAAACACCGTAAGGGTTTCCTCAGTGCAGGCCTCCACTAATCCTCCCCGCCTTGTTAGAGTGGGGAACCCCGCCAGACAAACAGGCACTTACCGTTAGCTCTGTCCGATTTTCCCACGCAAAGATGAAAAAATTTCCACACACTAAATTTAAAAAAACAAAATTAAATAACATCGAGAGACGCGTGCTGTGCAACGGCCTTATTACCACGTCTCATCTGCATAAATAGACAAACAGGCCAAAATATAGTTATCCTGCTATCTCAGGAGCACCTGTTCTTGGAATCGAACCAAGTACGGGCTGTCTCAGTTACACAGGATGAAACGACTGTTGCTTTCATTACAGTGTGCTTTATAATCGTTTCGTGGTAAGTAGGAAGACGTGAAAGGTGTAATTTCTCCATCAACAGTCAAGTTGGTCTTTGAACTGTGTGCTTTTCCACTAAAACACCATATTTAACCCTGAAACGTTATTATATATATCTAATGTCTCATGCCTTCGCCTTTACTAAATATCTTAAAAGATGTTCTATATCAAACATTCTTACTGAAAATAGGATTGCTGTATTACGCCTCTCTGGAGATTATCGTACAAAGTCAGGCATTATTAAGTTCTCTGTGATTAATGACCTTATATACATATTACAGTGGGTCACGTACACGGCTTTGTTTCAGATACACGGAGGCTAGACCTACGTTATGTAAGTGGGAGCGTGCTTACCTTACAAATAACTAATACTGTCCCCAAGGAAGTTTCTGTGTGTGCTGGTGTAACGTTATGTTGCCTGGCTGTCTCAGTAGTGAAGGTTAAATGTGTGTCTTGAGTGGCCTGTGGATCAAAGTGGGTGAAGTGTTACTGAGTTGTGGGATGTGCCTTAGTCATAGGCAAATGCTTGATGATACACGGAGATATATAACAGAAATTTGGCACATCTGCAATTATTAAAAAGTTGATGAAACCTAGCATAAATATATCAGTTACTTGTTATTAAGTTTGCCGGTCCCAGTGGCCGCGCGGTCTAAGGCGTAGGACTGCGGCCGAGCGCCCTCCAGGATCGTGGGTTCGAATCCCCCTGGCGGCATGGATGTTTGTCTCTTGTAGAGTGTTTTTGTGTTGTTAGGTAGAGATCTCAGGGACGGGCCGATCCCTCGTCCAGAGGAGTCCTACCGACTGTGGTGTGTGTTTGAGCGTGATCAAGTGCAAATAAAAACCCTCTGCACCTGCTGTGAACAGGTAGGTTGAAGAGGGAAGCACTATGAACGAACGAAAGAACGAATGAACAAAAGAACGAATGAAAGAAAGAAAGAAAGAAAGAAAAAAATTAATGAGTATATTACCATAAACTTCACAACAAATTGCACTTGCTCACATTTAGGAGACTACTCCAACACGATGTTCCTCTTTCCTGTAGCCATCTTCAGGGGGTACCGATATACAAAGCGAGGGCCTGTATGTCATTTGTATACAAGTAGTGCCTGAAGATGGGTACGGGTAATAGCCGCAAAATGCTGAAGTAGTCTCCTATGTGTGGATAAGTGCAATTTGTTGGTAATAAAACTTATCTAAGTCTACTGCACGGAAGATGCATACTGTCAGCATTAGTTATGTCTGTGTAACTAACATGACACACGCACACTTATTTGGACTGTTTAGCCTCTTTCCATATTTTATGAGTAAATGTGGGTTTGTGGTGTCATGTCTGCCTGCCTACCCACCTGAATGCTTTAGACAAACAGATGGATTTTCACGGAACCCAGTATGGGCATGATGGCAGTATCAGCACTCCACTTTTATACTGTTTAATGTCATGCCATCCGTAAGAGCGACCGTGCTGCTTTCCTAGACAGGAGCGATATTAACTCAACTTAGCTTTACTGGGGTAATGACACTTACCGTTGCAATGGATCGCACATGAATATTTAACTTTATTTAACGTAAAATGTTGTACAGCAAGGCGACTACACCATATCTAGGTCTAAATTTAATTTTCCGTTTAATGGCGAAAAATAGCAGACCATTGTAGGTGAATTACTGTATATTTAGGTGAGTGGAATCACGAATAAATACTGTGTGAAATTTTCTCACAAACTGACAATTAGAAACACGGTTGCGGCGCGAAATATTCAGGTTTTGGTTATGCGACAAACGTAACGTCCTGCGACTCTGTATTAGTATAAATCGCACACACAAATTATGCTTATATATATCACAGTATTTACATGCTAAATGCTAAGACAGGTCTTACGCCTGTTATGTCTCATATACAGTATACGGTTACACGCCGTTATTGTGAATGTGTATAGAATACCAAACTCTGAGTCTAGAATCAAGGAAGAAAGCGTTATAAATTTCTTCCAGTCTTTCTAAGTAATTTAAAATATTATAATTTTTAGTGCATTTATCTTCTCAGCGCATTACATTCTGAATTCCTTCTACCTCCAATGTGAAACACTACATAATTATAAAACTTTTAGTGGCCATTTTGCTTTTCTCTCGGAAAGAACTTAAAAAACATGTTCATGTGATAGGATAATTTTATTTCATTTTAATGCGTTATTAAATTTCACTGCAGTTCAGAATAGAGGGGCCCGTCTTATTTCAAATTGTTTACAGTTCTTTCTTATTGGCACTCTGATGACGATATTTCTTGAAAGAGAAAAGATATTTTAAAGGGAAGTTAGAAAGTGCCAGTAGAGTACATACATCAGTTTGCCCTTAAATATTATTCGTGTTTAGTTTGTACAGCACTGTCACTCTGATAGGGTCGGTCAGTTATTACGAACTGTTTCTTTATCTTTTTACTACAAACACGACTATTTTCGGAAGAAGGATAAATTTCTGGAAAAGGAGCCGATTGAAATCCTCTAAAATATCGATCTTTGTAACCCTTAAAAGCAATTTGGAATAAATTTCGAAGTAACAATCATTCTACTTATATTTTACATTAAATTGGGGAAGCCGGGTTTGTAATACTAATAAAAGATGAACAGACTCCAGACGTGTGAGTGATTAAGTTCTGTGTTAGTAGGCTGCTGTGTTTGTACATCTTGTGTGTGTGGTCAGAGGCCACCAACTCACTTAATTTCGAAATTCTAAAACCACCTTACTTCTTTAAGGGAATTTAAAAATTCAAGATTTCTGGAATGTGACGCCCTCCCGATTGGTGAACAGTTTTTTGAACTGTTGTTCCCGAAGATAAAGAAATTAGGATGTTTCGAAACGTCGGTAACTCTTTACCAATCTACAGGGTGTGACATCCAGAAGACTGAAACTTCAGAAAGGCAGCTGTAAGAAAATCAGAGCTCGCAGTGTCCCAGAGCTTTTAAATCTGGCATCCAAAAATCATTCATGATTTCAATAATTTCTCCCTTCTATTTGTTACTCTATGTATTTCCCTGCAGTAAGCACTTAAGTGGAAATATGTAAGGTTGTCTATTTTAAGAGCTGTGACATTCCTATATTTCAAATAACAATCCATTGCATGAAAGTGGGCACAAATTAAGATGTACTGTGATATGATTAAGTGAAAGAAGAGAACGCGTTAAATGAACGGTTCTTCAAGGGAAATCGTAATAAGCGGGATCTCGGTAAAGAATAGTGTTGGCTGTCTGTCTCAACACAAATGTTCAAGGTCTATGTCACTTCGCAGCCGGCTTGTAGTCCTGCGGCATCCTGTTAAACCGGACAGGGGAATTGCTTTAACTACATTTCTGTTCTTAGCTGTTGCAGATAAGTGGCTGGGTTTGCTACAGGAAACTGAAAATTGAGAACAGTAACTGTGAGAACGTAAAATCAGAAAGCCGTAAGTCTGTATCTGTACGACATTGCACAGCATTTGTCTTATTGTGTGTTTAGTGCCCGGTATAACAAAACAACCTTGGGGATTGATGCAGTCTGAATTCTGTTAAGCAGAAATTGTGTTACATGCGTAGTACTTGTTATGATGTAAACATAATGTAAAGTGCAAGAAATGCATTACTCTAAACATTATACAAATCTTGAGTTTTTGAAAATTCTTACCCTCTTCGTGTGAGTTTCAAAGGACAGCAGTTTGCAATTTCTGCTGTAGGATAATACATTTTTCGTGCTGAATATTTGTGTCGGAATTGTTTTGAGGCCTATATTCGAGTCTTGTTGTTGGTGGAAGAAAAAATTTCTGCCACAACGAAATGAGCAGGGCACAGTTAGTTTCTTTGTGGGCTGCCTGTAATGTGCCTGAAAGTTTTGGCTTGAGGGAGTGGGTTTCTTAAAGACAAATTAATTCCATATCCAGCGTCTTCAGGCGGATGATACTGACTTGAAATTGGAGCTCGGCTGATCAGCCAGTAGCCAATTTGCTTCTTAAGCACAAATCATTTTGTAATCAAATGAAAACTTACAGCGAGAGAGAATAGTGATGTTTGAACTCGTTGTTTAAAGGAGGAACGCGGGATGGTAGAGTGAGGGCAGGTGACAAACACTGGAAATTTCAGAGAAAAAGTAACCCTTCTTGCCGTATAAATATTAAAATACCAGCCTGGCAGTTCAGCTTGTATAGAGCTGCCGGCCACAACTCTCACATCCGGGTGTTGCCTTTTACTTGTATTCTGTAGAATGGCTTGTAATGTCGTTACATTTCTTTCCTAATAAAGGATACAGGCCTAGATCTGTAGGGCAATATATTGTTAACAGAACAAACTGTCCTGTTCCACACTGTCTGTTAAATGCGTTCCAAATTTACATAATCTGCTGAGTTTTAGAAGGCCTTGTCTTAGGGTTAGTATTGTTGGGGACTCGCGCCCACCCCCCCCCCCTTCCGTCTGTCTTCCACCAGTAGCTGAGAATACCGGTTATTGTGCTTAGACATTAAGAATGCGGTGCATGTGTCGTCAGGCAATGTTTATCCTCAAGCCAGCACAATATATAGCTACCTTTGTAACTGCATTTAGCCTACTTACCATGCCCCTTGCACTTTGCCTCGCGAAAGACAGCAGATCTGCAGGCGACAGCTGCTCCGTCTGTTCTTGTGAAATTTCGTCAACGCCTGAAAGCAATAAAGACACAGATCCAGGCTATACAGAGTTGGCATTGAAATCAGTACGATAATCAAGCAGTCATTGAAGAAAATAAGCCTGCTTGGGTAGGTTAAAGTTAAAGCTGTCACTGTACAGGCCGAGAAAGGCCCTTAGGGCTCCAAGAGGTTGAGGCTGCCAGGATTTCTAGGCAATCGGCACATCAAGATGGCAAGGTTGTCAGCCATACACACCGGCCGCCTTTAAGCCCAAAGAGAATTGTTTTATAACATAGCGCCATAATAAGGACCACGATTTCGAAATATATACGCACATCTCGAGCATGCGTCTTTCTACCAAAGTTTATTTTCTACATTCAGTAATTATATGGTACTTTCGAAAAACAAATCTTTGATATTAAAGTACTTGGTGAAAAGTCCATCGATTGTTGAAACTGTGAGTTTTATTCGGGGTGTAGGCACACTGCTGCGAGCAGAGTTTTATACCTAGTTCAAGGTTTTTTATGTTACAAGGATTCCGTTCTGTGTTTTATTCCTTGCGTCGACAAAACTTAAATATGAACTGGATTTTATAAATTTACCACGCTGAATATTTTAGCACAACGGCGTCTTCTCTGAACTGCGCTAACCTCCTCCAGAGTGCCAACAATGCGGGCGGTATTTTTTGCTGTTTTCTTCGTAGGCTATCCGAGGCGAATATCAGAATATCTCGAAATAATTCATTATCGCTTTCTCTTCCGTCTTTCCCAGTTCATACACTGTTATCATCTCATTTTCTGTTCCGATGCTAAATACGCTCTGAAGAAATACACCATGTCTGACCTACGAAATAAGGAAGCCTGAAGAAGAGCCACAGGCCTGCTTCAGTAAATAAGAGAAAAGGCAGTAAAATGTCACAAGATGGCAGCCGTTGTTTAAATTGCTGGCCACGTGGCAGGAGCTTCAGGACCCTGACCGATCCGACGTCCTTGATGACGCCTGTAGACCCACTTACATACAGGGAGACTGAAGGACGCTGGCACACAATTGTGTAATAACAAATGTCGATGTTGTGTGTTCAAGGAAAAACCCAGCAGCAACTGAGGTAAGTGAGAGATTTAAAGTCAGCACAACGTGTTCATGAATGCTGCACACGTCTGGTACATGAGTCGATTCTTCTTGGACTTCGTGGCCTCTCAACATATAGGCAGGAAATTCCTACGAAACGTCGAATATTTCCTAATCGCCACTATTCCTGCCATCGACTGCTTGAACCTTAATTGGGTCAAAAACAGACAGAGAAATCTATAGTAAATTTTGCTGGCAAGACCCAAGGACCAATGTGAATATCATCTGTGTATCCTGCCGCAGGATTACGGAAAATCATTGCCGCTTACGTCCAGGTCTTACCGTATGTATACTGTACACCGCCCACGTACGTGGTGTGTCTGTTGCAGAAACGCATAATGCCGTCCCCTGTGAAGCTGCACTCTTCTGTCACAAGCAGTCTTATTAGCACAGAGGAAGCCTCCGAACGCTGAAGAAACGGTGCAAGCGGCAGAACAGAATTCGGACATACAGGCCTGCACTGTATGCCAGATGGTGGAGGTGTGTGAACTGTTCGTTCTTTTTATGTGGTGTGCAAATATCTGTTGCTAACATAATGTTCAGTACTGAACAGTGTGGTGCCTTTTTATTGCTTAAATTGAGGTCGTCTCTTAAGATGTCCAAGAGACTTTCGTCCACAAATTACATACCTACAATTTCTAGGTGAAAATATCAACCATTGTTCGAAAGAAAGTTCATCGTTAACTAATCAGCTGATCATCACAAGAGAAATTTTGCGACATAGCATACATTTCACCTTATTGCCTCACTACCGCAGCGGAATTCTGTTGCACTCACCTAGGTCAAAGTTCAAGCAGGCGTATTCATCAAACTCGTGTCATTCCTGAACTTACTGAGACACTTCGGATTGTGGCGCATTTACCTCTTTACTTACGGTAAAAGGAATAGTCTTGAATATCACACTGACTTAACGGGTTTTGCAGCATCATGTGTTCTTGAAACTTTAGGCATTGTAACTGTGCACAGAAGCATTTTAGTATCTGTGTGAACTGAAAGTTTTTGCTCGTACTTATGTCATGCGGTTTCTGTGTTATGTTGCACATAAAGTCGAAGAGACTGTGCATTTTGGTAAATTACTATTTGATATTTTTTACGGTAGGAAGTGAAACGTATGAAATTCTCTAGTGGCACAATGGTTGTAGTAGCATGTTTCATTAAAATTCCTTTGATTGCAAAGTTACCAATTACGGAGACATGTACGGACAGACAAACGGACATGGTAGATGAGTCTGTCTTTGCCTGTGGAATAAAGAAGTAAGCACGAATTGTTAACGACTTTCTGCAACAAGGGTCTGTGCTATGGAGACCCATCTGTAAAATGTTGATGTGAAAGTTTAATGAAATTGCTGGAGTGTCAGTTCCGTCCGACACCACTCACCATTCGTGATCTCACACATCCGGTTCTCCACCACTGCGGGATGCTGGTTATCAGCTGCGCCGTCACCTGCAGTAAGAAGGCAAATGTTTAATTCTACTTTTCTGATAGGGTAACGTGAATGTAAGATCAGTTTTAAGTTTTCAGATTAAAATTTTCATTTATTTTTTACTCCTTAGAGCGTGCTACGTTCCCAGCCCACATATTCGGTGAAAAGTGCGAGTCGTGAAGTTCCTGTCTGCGTAATTTTCTCCGTTTTCATAGTATTTGTTCCCCTTCGTTCCACGGACTCTCTTTAGCACTTTGTTTTCGCGTGTTATGAAAGAACTCCCAACTATAATTTTGAGAACTTCAAAAGAAGGAAAATAACTTTTATGAAAACCTATACTTTTTAGTGTAAAAAAACATAGCTATATGTGCAAGCATCTGGGCTCCAGTCCTGTACGTTGAAGGATAACTGACGTATTTCTGCACATCAGCTTGTTGCACAGCATCGAATATGAAGTGTGATCCGTTTTGAGCCTCGGCGTTTTGTCGGGATATAATGAATAATTTTCGAGTTTATTTCAGACCAAACAAGGAACAAAATAGTTCGTGCGCCAATCGTGATACCTGTGTATTTATAACTGTAAACTATATTGTAAGAAAGAGTATTGTAAAATGCACCTCTACTCCTTATATATATATGCCATGGTTTACGTAATAATTTTACATATATTGTCCCATATGGAATGACGCTAAAGGGACGAGTGAACACCGAAAACACTTAGCGGTTTGCGGTATATCAGTCACCGTGTGTGTCCGCGTTTGGTTCAGTGCAGTGGAGAAAGAAGCAGTGTACGTGGTCGTAAAATGACAAAACTTTAGTGAAGGTTTCTGAAGAAATTGTTACAATTGAAGGAAAGTTATAAAAATTAAAGTATTCATTATTTTTACGTTATAAATAAGCAGGATTGTTTACAAGAAATTACTTTCGTATTTCAATAGAATTAACAAACTTCGATCAGTTCTTGTGCCTAGTAGTGACTGTATAATCTTTCAGACGTATAAATAGCTTTTTATTTAATAAGCAGGTCAATTTATTTAGAGTGTTTAATTTGTAATCAAATAGCAGAATTAAGGTCTCGCTATGTTCCATAAAAGATGTGTGGCGTGTAGAAAGAAGTTCCAAACATGAGAGCGAATTAAGCTCGACAAGTAATCAATTCTTGATTCACATTTTATATTTAGAACCTCGCCTATAGCTGTTTATTCTCAAGTGTTGACTCTAAATTTTTCCTAAACCAGATAAGTAATTATTTACGAATTATTCCCGAAATACCTCGAAATACCTGTAATATTGAACAAAATTATTCCAACCTAACTTTAGTATGAAATGGATTTCTTCGAACGCTAATATCTAGGGCAACCACATAGGATCCCGGTTGTAATTCCCACCTTAACAATATCCGAAGTAAGGGGAACCAACTATGGCATAAACCTAGTGAATTTATTCTGCAATAAGAAAGGCCCATTTCGTCAAATGCTTGCAGAATGTAAGTGGGCTGTGCGACGACTGCAAGAACAGATTCTGAACAAGTTTTAACATAAGCCCTTTGCCTTAAGAAATGATTAGGAACGGGTCACATGGACAATAGGAAAAGCAATTTATGTCCAAATTTGCAACTGGAAGGAGCTTTTAAATGCAAATTTTAGTACATTGCAGATGATAATATGAAGGCGTGTTGAGCACTGGTAGTCTTGCGTGGAAGGATGAATTGTTTACAGCAGGTGCAATCAAGAAGTTATGTAAGACTGTGGGTTTTCAGCCCCGTTTATTAATTTATTTAAGTTTTGTAATTCTAAATTCATATTATGCCTGCTTCATAAAAGGATTGTAGGATACTGTGTGGTGTTAACAGCCACGAAACAGGAATTGATTTCGCCGCGCTCTGTGAAAGTAAGTTCCCAAATACCCCCATATCGCTTGCTTATTTAACATCTACTCTGAAGCAGTCTGTTAGCCAAGCATGCTAGGTAAAATTTGCTGTCATATTGCCTTTATACTGCCCTCAGTGGAGGCCTTCAGCACAGGGAAATGACCCACGGTGCCATTTCGAAGAATCTGCACAAAGTTTGAATTATATATTGCAACAGGCATTAGTATATATATATATAATATATATATAGTAATTTCGTGACTCGTACCTCTTCATGAGGCATTATGTGATTAGTATAAATAAAATAATTTGGACACATTGTATGGTTTGACAAACTGTTATAAATAATTGAGTTAAACAAGGTGAAGAGAAGAGTCTTTTGAGATTCCTAAACGTATATGCGAATATAATATTATAGTGGGTGTTATATATAAACAGACTGTGGACGCTTACGGGACTTACTGGGCTAATGATAAATCCAGCCATAAGCTTTTCTGAACACGGCAGTAGAGTTTGTTTAGTTTGGTTCTAGTAGAGTTTGGTCTCTTTGACCAGCTGAAAGACAATTATTTTTAAATACAAATATTACCGTAAGCTTAACCTTTACAGTCAAACATTTTTAGTGGAGCCCAATATTCTAACGGCCACATGTCTTAAGTTAACACATTGGAGCCCAACTAACATGGCCTCTGGGTCTTTTTCAGCCGCGTTAAGAAGTTATATTCACTGCATTAATCGGTAAAAGGGAGATATTCGGTCAGGTCACAAACACTGAAATTTAGAAACCGGAAAATCTGCTCTGTTGGAATTTATTGTAAAATCAGTAAAAGCAGCTTATGAACATCATTATACATGCACGATTGTTGTTAGTTTTCTGTTTTTAAGCCTTCAAATTGCATCATTTGTTTAGGCGTTAAAAACAAAACCGGTTAAATATTTTCTGAAGTCGCTTCTGCGGTTTCTTAGCCTGGACCTTGTTTTTGATGGTATAAAATTGTTTAAATTTAACAAGAAATACATCAACCTGTACTGGAAATGAAGAGGCAGTTGTGTTGGTATTGTGCAGTTAATGCAGAGAATCACACACACACACATATTTCTATATTAACGGCTTAAGAATCTATCTTGTATTGTGTAAAAATTTCTAATTGATTGATTTAGTGATTAGGTATTTTATTTATTTATTTATTGGTAGATGGATCGTAAGGGGGCCTGATGACTGACTGGGCGTTACTTATGTGTGGTTCAAGTGAGATGTATCTTCAATTACACAGAATACATGACCGGCCTAGAATTTATCCTTTTATATGTATTGCCCAGAAGAAACAAGTGCAACAGGCACCGTTGCAAATTCAAAATAAACGTCTCTTTAGGAAGGTGCAGCGGAAACTAATCAAGGCCTACTGATGAACAAAGTCACAAGTACGGTGCCCCTGCAAATTTCACACTGCTACAATTTTAGCACAATTATCTCGTTTTCTGAAGACTAAATAACATTAATATAGGATCTGTAATATTGACAGACAAATGTGTTAATTATAAGGGCAGAGTTCTTCTGGAGAAGCCAGTCATCGCTCAGCTCCACAAGCAAATAATCTGCCTTTAGGAATCCAAAAGGCAGTAAAAGTGGTAGATTAGTCTTCCGTTTGTTACGCCGTATCCACTGTTAAATAGTTACCAGTCACTTAGTGGGAACCTCAAGTCTCGTGTCTGTTACCGCGTACGTAGAGACCCACAAGAACTAATGATTTTGTGAAAAAAATTTGCACAAAAGGAACTGTATGTACTTTTCGACTACCTCTCTTGCCCAGCATTCTCATCAGTGGAGCTGCATTTCTCTACGACCTGAGCAGTACAACAGTTTCTTTTTGATGCAACTGCAGCAGTGCGAGAAGCCACCTGCTTGAAACATGAAAAATAAAATGATTCTGTCAAGGTGTTAGACACGTTATGACACAGCCGCCATTTATAAACAATTTTTCCGTACATGAGTCCCTGTCCAGAAAAGCTATAGCCTACTCTGCTTTAAACGTAAAAGTGATATGAGACAGTCTGTCACATATAAATATGTGCAAATATTACAGATATTGGCACCGTCTTAAGTAAATCACATCATATCAAGCAGATCTTATGACAGTACGTCTCCATAAACACTTACTAGAATGCACCTCTGCTACCCGAAATATACAATTGCCACTTAGCATAAATATATTTAATTTTCGTACAATATATGAGAAATTTAATGTTGTACATCTTCCGTTCAGTTTGTTATTACATAGATTTATTAATAAATCAACTACTGCACAACTATTTTTCAATCTCCAACATGTTTCGGCCTCAATCATTCGGCCATCATCAAGAAGAACATTTCTCTAGACAGCAAGCTGCACGTGGCAGATCGCTGAATGGCTGATTATTTTCGCATACTGTGTTTGTCGCTATCATATGCTAACATCTTTTATGCTAAAATCAACGTTAGTGTATTAAAATATTAAAATTTTTGTTGTATAAAATTGTTGATTTTGAACAGCGATTAAAATCTGTTTGCAAACATCTAGGTCCTTCTTGTTTCCAAACATGTGGGAAGAACCCCTGTCTGTAACCATGGTGTGCCGTATACAAGTGCCAAATGGGAACTCAGTACTCTTTACTGAGAACAGAGTTGGCACCTGTGTAATCATGTGCGGTATTTCTTTGGATCCTTTGACACGTTTTGAAGAAACTTTAAACCAAAGATCAGCAGGCTGTATGTGAGTCACCTTTCATTGTTTTGGAAGTGAAAGTAATTACAGTTCCACGTCCTCCCGGAAATAATATAAATCCATATAATATGTAAATTATTACAGTGTGTTCAACAAGCTGACTAACAGAAAGCATGTTGTCAAATGTTTAAAGTGCACATGGCTTCAGTTAAAAACGATGTGTTGATCTTCAGAATTATTATTAGCTATATACAGGCATGTTAGGCACTGAATATGATTCCAAAAACAAAGCAGAACCTAAGGATTCTAAAATCACAACCCTTTCTATCGTATTTTAATATCTGAAGTCTGGTGGGCCGGAATGTAATTTTCCTCTGTCACTTATTCAAAAGGGCTGGCTCCTTACGTATCACAAAACAGTACATTCCTTCATTATTGTGCAATGTGTTGTAACAAGGAGCGTGTACAAAAACAGAACTTCTTGAAAATATAATTTGCTGTGATGAAAGAGTCTTTTTTAAAAACTGAGCAGAAATCTGATAAAAATGATTCAGTTTGTAGGCTGCAATATTTGGGTTCTAGGGGCCTATTGAAAAAAATTAGTTTTGTATGTTCGAAAATCCGTGTTAAGTGGATCCCTGTTACCACGGCATTGCGCATCCTCAGGTTGCGGGTGAAGGGAGGGCCTCCAGCTATGGAGGGTAGCTGTGAATACATTGAATAAGCAGTCTCGGACAGCCGACAATTTGTGGTCCTCCAGTTTGGGGGGCGGGCGAGAAGCTAAAAACTCCTCACCGTAAAAAATTATGATGTTACGAACCATTACACAATGCCTCGGATCTGGACTGATTCTTTGGTACGACCCCAGACACGGAAAAGGGATATGAGTTTTGGAACATGGAATGTGAGGAGCCTGTATAGGTCAGGGTCATTTATGACAGTGGCCAGGGAATTAGCTAAGTATAAGTTAGATTTAGTGGGTGTACAGGAGGTTAGGTGGGACAAAGAAGGGACTGTAAGAGCCGGGGAGTATACTTTTTTCTATGGCAAAGAGAAGGAAAATCAATTGGGAACAGGTTTTTTTGTACACGAGTGAATAGTATCAGCAATTAACAGAGTGGAGTTTGTTAGTGATAGGATATCATACATAGTGCTGACAGGCCGCTGGTGTAATATCATTGTTCTGAATGCGCATGCACCAACGGAAGAGAAAGGTGATGATTCAAAGGACAGTTTCTATGAGGAATTAGAAGGGGTTTTTGATCATTTTCCTAAGTACCACATGAAAATTCTGTTAGGAGATTTTAATGCTGAAGTGGGGAGAGAGGATATTTTCAAACCGACTATTGGGAATCAGAGTTTACATCAGGATAGCAACGATAATGGTGTTAGAGCAGTAAACTTTGCCACATCAAAGAATCTACTTGTTAAGAGCACTATGTTTCCGCACCGAAACATTCATAAATACACCTGGACCTCTCCTGATGGGAAGACTCACAATCAGATTGATCACATACTGATAGATAGGAGATGTCATTCCAGTATACTCGATGTGCGATCTTTCAGGGGAACTGACTGTGATACTGATCACTATCTGGTGGTTGCGAAAGGTAGGGAAAGACTGGCAGTAAGTAAACAAGCAGCACAGGAGTTTGATGCAGACAGATTTAATCTCAAGAAGCTAAGTGAACTAGAGGTTAGGAAACAGTATCAGCTTAAGATGTCAAACAGGTTTGCAGCTTTGGAAAACTTAGATGTTAGTGAGGACATAAGTAGGGCTTTGGGAGAACATTAAAGAGAATATCAAAATCTCAGCTCAAGAGAGTCTAGGTCTACACGAACGGAAGCAGCATAAACCATGGTTTGATGCAGACTGTGCAGAATTTTTAGATAAAAGGAAGCAGGATAAAATTCAGTGCTTAAATAATCCAAACCAAATTAATGGAGATAATCTGCATAACGTAAGACATGAGATAGTAGACATTTCAGGAACAAGGAGAAGGAATATCTCAATGCTAAAATTAATGAACATGAAACAAACAGTAAGAGCAAGAATATCAGAGACTTGTATAGGGGCACCAATGAGTTTAAGAGGGGGTACCAACTTAGAATTAATGTAGTAAAGGACGAGAAGGGTGACCCGGTTGCAGGCTCCCACAGTATTTTGGTTAGGTGGAGGAATCATTTCTCACAGTTGTTGAATATACACGGGGTTAATGATGTTAGGCAGACTGAAGTACACACAGCAGAGCCACTAGTGCCTGAGCCCAGTGCCTTTGAGTTTGAGATGGCTATTGAAAAGCTAAAAAGACACAAATCACCAGGTATTGATCAGATTCCAGCAGAATTGATTAAAGCAGAGGGTAGGATAATTCGGTCTGAGATTCGTAACTTATTATTTCTATTTGGTATAAGGAGGGATTGCCTGAGAAATGGAAGGAGTCAGTCGTTGTGCCTATTTATAAGAAGGGTGATAAAACAGATTGTAGTAACTATCGAGGCATATCACTTTTGTCGACTACGTACAAAATTCTATCCAACATTCTTTTGCCAAAGTTAACTCCATATGCAGAGGAAATTATTGGGGATCATCAGTGTGGATTTCGACGTAACAGGTCAACTACTGGTCATATATTCAGCATTCGTCAAATACTTGAGAAAAAATGGGAATACAATGAGGCAGTAGGTCAGCTATTTATAGACTTCAAGCAAGCCTATGATTCAGTTAGGAGGGAGGTCTTGTATAATATTCTCATTGAGTTCGGTATCCCCATGAAACTAGTAAAGTTAATAAAAATGTGCCTAAGTGAAACGTATAGCAGAGTTCGGGTAGGCAAACACCTGTCTGATACGTTTGCTATTACGAATGGCTTGAAACAAGGAGATGCTCTGTCGCCATTGTTTTTCAACTTTGCTTTAGATTATGCCATTAGGAGGGTTCAGGCAAACCAGGAGGGCTCGAAATTGAATGGTACACATCAGCGTCTGGTTTATGGTGATAATGGTAATATATTGGGCGGAAGCATACATGGCATAAAGAAAAATGCAGAAGATCTAATGATTCCTAGAAAGGAGATTGGTCTAGAAGTAAATGCTGGGAAAACTAAGTACATGGTCATGTCTCGAAATCAGAATGCATGACACAATCACAACATAAAGATAGACAATAAATCTTTGAAAGTGTGGAAGAATTCAAATACTTGAGAGCAACCCTAACGAATCGAAACTCCATTCATGAAGAAATTAAAAGCAGATTGAAGTCGGGGAATGCTTGCTATCATTCGGTGCAGAATCTTTTGTCTTCCAGGATGCTATCCAAAAACACAAAGATTAGGGTATACAGAACTATAATTTTACCTGTTGTTCTGTATGGGTGTGAAACTTGGTCTGTCACACTGAGGGAGGAACAAAGACTGAGGGTGTTCGAGAATAGGGTGCTGAGGAGGATATTTGGGCCTAAGAGGGACAAGGCGACAGGGGAGTGGAGAACACTACATAACAAGGAACTTAATGACCTGTACTTATCACCAAATATTTTTCGGGTAATCAAATCGAGAAGAATGAGATGGGCGAGGCATATGGCACGTATGGGGGAGAAGAGAGGTTTATACCGAATTTTGGAGGGGAGACCCGAGGGAAGGCGACCACTTGGGAGACCCAGGCATAGATGGGAGGATAATATTAAGACGGAACTTCGGGAAGTGTGATGGTGCATGAACTGGATTGAGCTGGCTCAGGATAGGGACAGGTGGCGGGCTCTTGTGAATGCAGTAATGAACCTTCGGGTTCCATAAAATGCGGGGCATTTCTTGACTAGCTGAGAAACTGTTAGCTTCTCAAGAAGGCCTCTGCTCCATGGAGTTAGTTAGTTAGTTAGTTAGTTAGTTAGTTAGTTAGTTAGTTAGTTAGTTAGTTAGTTAGTTAGTTCGAAAATACGAACCTGTGGATGTGTAAAATCAACTTCAGTGGCAAACAGGTTTCGGGTCTCATTTCTTACCTTTGGCAGAGTAGATCTCGCCTGCACAGGCAGCTTCAATTTGTGGTCGTGTTTTAAATTAGCTTTCTTATTCTCTGCCACAATAAAGTTTACAGCACCGCCCCTAGTGACGATTGCAACACAATAATTAACCCTCTTACAAAACATAATTAGACGACACACGTGTAACATATTTCCTAATGTTCCTTTCGATGTTGTAATAATGGGAGAAGGCGCAAATATATAATGGCTGCCAGAAAACATTAACTTAAAATTCTATGACTAATTTAAACATATTAAATAATTGGGTCTAGGAATATGACTGGACAGTAAATATCATTTCAGTACCACTTTAAAAATACTTTTTATTCCAGAAGTATGCGAATTATATTCATGCATCCTTCTACATAACTTAGGATTACCATACGTCCGAGGTTTCCCGGACATATCCTCTTTTCAAGCTTCAGAATTGTGTCCTGGGGGCATTTTTATTTGTACAAACCTGTCCGTGTTTTTTGCCTTTGTCGACAGTCACACTCAACTTTTCGGTAGTCGGTAAGTACGTTACAATTCGTAGTTCTCGCTGGCAATATTTCAAGTTCAAAACTTATTCTTAGAGTCAATTTCGGTTGTTCCGAAAGCATGCTCATAAAACCCGGTTCCGGTATTTCATTTTGAACTGTGTGCAGTGCAGTGCACGGTATGCTGTGCGCTGTGCAGTTCGTGAGTCGCTTTAATCGCGTTTTTACAATGGGGATAAGAAAATATAAATCCCTGGAAGAACAAAAGGCAAGTACGGCATTCGTCTTTCCGAAAGGGTTGCGAAAAATGGAAATCAGAACGCCAGGTGTGTAAAACAGGAACTTATGTGTCTGTGGCGAACAAGGGTGTTCTTGATCATCGAGCCCACGTGGAGTCCTCTTTTCCGACTAAAATTGGGAATCCCCCTCTGCCGCTGATATATAATCTTTTTTATGGGCGATAAGTGGGAAATGTTCTCCTTTCCTGTGTTGGATATACGGTAACCCTAACATAGCTAGCTGTATATACTGTATACTGAAGGGCGTGTGTGTGCAAGCCAAAGGAAACTGGCACCCATATGCAATGTAATAATGCATAAAACGATGGAAATAATGTTCCTAAACCCGCAGACCATTGCTTGCTAACGGGCGGTAGTCATACTGCTGGCGGCAGGCAAAGGGTCTTCTTACGATACCCGCAGTCATTTTGGAATTATCATTTTTTTCCATAATTTAATTTGAACGCTGTTAACTACATTACTATAATTGTTTTAATGTATATAAAAGGAAATAACAGAGTTTATAAAATACAGGTCGCGGCAGAGAGACCTGACTGTTTTGAAAAAGAAATAATCAATGACTTTTCACCTTATTGTGTAACAGTCGTTATCATTGAAGAATTCAATATTTGCCAGTCTATGCTTTTTAAATTAGGTCTCTCAAATGTCTCCCACCATTTCTCAAACACTGCTCGAAACTTCCTCTAAGTTTCTCCATCACCAGAGGAGGTATCTGCCCCGGGACTGCTGCAATTTCTTCCTTCTTCTCTGCTTTAGTTCCTTGATGGTTTTAGGTTTAGAGATGGAAATTGTACCTTTTAGATACCCCCATAAATGGTATCCATAGGCGGCAAGATCATGTGAACGCACACGCCATTGAACATCGCCGCCTCGAGGACAGTTGAGTTGTGGAAACATTTCATGAAGAATAGCCACTGATGCCCCTGCTGTGTGGGCTGTTGCCCCAGCTTATTGCAAACACGGTGGAGAGAAATCGATTGCACTACGACGTAACTCTGGTTCGCAGAAGTTGCGTAACATTTCCACGTGGCGCTCGAATCTCACAGCAACCGCTGCACCTTCGTTGTCTTCAGTGAAGTAAGGGCAAGGACAGCAAAAGACGCGATCCCACAACAGACAGTCAATTTATCGCTGTGGACAGGCCGCTTATGGAGCTCTAGTGGATTTTCTGGTGCCCATTGGCTGTAATTCTGTTTGTTCAGAGAACCAGAGAAACAGAAATGTATTTCATCTGACATTTTATCTCTCCGCCCGTGATAGTTTTATGGGGGTATCTCAAAAGTAAATTTTCACCTCTAAGCCTAGAAACATCCAGTAACTAAAGCAGAGAATAAGGCAAGAAATTGCAGTCATCCCAGAGCAGATGATCCGTCGGGTGATGCAAAATAGAGGAAGACTGGAGCAGTGTTTGAGAAATACTGGGAGATATCTGAGAGACGTACGTTACACAACATAAACTGGCATGTACTGAGTTCTTCAATTATAGTAATTGTTACATTATAAGGGCAACGTCATTGTGTCATTTCGCTTTGAAAAACTTCACGTTGCTTTGCCTCACAATGTACGCTCGATTGCACTGCGCATCGGCAACACTTAGGCCCCATACACAATACAGCGACAGCCACGTTCCTGTTAAGATGCAGAAAAATATTTTTCACTGTGTCCGGAGAGGAGTGTCCACACTAGCAGTCACGTTCAAGTCACGAACGGATTCATTTAAACGGAGACCAATGTTATTTTCTGTGAGCATTAGTGAATCGTGAGGGCGTCAGTAGAGTGAATTGTGCCTGTCTGTTAAATACCTGGAAAAGGATACGACACTTGCCTCTATTTTCCATCCATTGAAGCTCAGAGTTCTTCACCTGCTCGGCCAGATTTTCTTTGTTGTTAGAGTTGCAGGCTGCAGGCGTTCTCCCAGTAGTTTTTGCCATTTTTTTACATTTCTGAAATAAAATACATGTACATCAACATCCGTTACTCAAACCGTCTCACTAAAATAGAAACATAAATTCCTCTTTGCCGTAAAATTTTCCTGTATATTTCGGTATGGTTTCTTTGCCCATTTGTAAAATATATACCAATATTTTAACTTGAAGAGAAGAAATTACCTGGGAAGTTACATTTATTGGCCAGACATGTAGCAAATAGATTTGGATATATATCTACATGCCTACATGTTAAATTCCAAAAGATTTTGACGGCGGTGTACAATATTGAGAGGTGATGGGTTTATGGATTTTATGCATAAACTAAAGGAAAAGTTAAAGTGTCAGGTTCTAACAACTGGAGCGATGTGACATAAGTAACTGAGGGGAGAGCATTATAATACATAAACACTTTCCTCTTTAATGTTGTAACAATATTATTATCAATACTACCACTAAACCTTTTAGAAATCGAAGGGGCGTTTCTTTCTCTTCTAAAAATAATCACTGAGTGTGCGGCATAGACTTTATTAAGAAAACAACCTCTACAGAAAGTGTGTGAGAAATGCCTAACTCAAGAAACCTCCGACCAGTAGGAATAAGAAGTTACGGTATGTAACCACATGCTACCAACATCAGACAGCAATTGTCTTCGAATAGAAGGCTTCCAACTTTTTATATATGGCTGATACTGCAGTGAAGCTGAGTTACTCAAATAGCAGCCTGAAACAAAATAATTGGAAGCACTGCACGGTGGAAACTGTTCGTTCCTTTCCACACACTGGCCACTGAGTTTCTGAGATACTGCATTAGGCTCCCTGTTGATAAAGAGATGGCGTCACGTACAATATGCATCTTCAACACGACTGCAGTTGAATGGGGTTGGAATTAAATCTCAACTGTTAGTGTTTATGTGGGTGTTAACACACAGTTCCCAGTAACCGTAAGAATGCAGGACATATGGCTAGGCAGTTGGTCCGGAAATCTTGTTTTGCTGCTGTTTGGTCAAGACAATAAGCTAAGCTGATTCACTTTAGAGGCAACAGTTTTACGAAACACCCTT
>BLKM01000230.1:0-15576 GCA_013340265.1 Coptotermes formosanus
TTTCTCACTCCTGCTTCACCTGTCCAGATATAACCTCTGCTGAGATAGTGGCTACTTGTCTATCATGGCAAAGGTTTCTGTTATTTCTGTCACTTGCTACAGGCTAACCCTATGACAGCACATTGAACCAGACTGCAACTGGTTCCTTCCCCATCACCCCCAATCACTACACTGTTGGTCATATGATATTACATAACCTATATGGTAGTACAGGACATTTCCAAAGAGTGAGGTAATTCATGTTCCGATGCCAACACTTTTTTTCTGACTTTGATGACCACATGCAACATGTGTAACAGGCAGTACGCATCAGACCTCCCCTTTCGACCAGTACAGTGAAAACCTGTTAAGACGTTTTTTAAAATTACAAGAAAATCCTACTTCTTAGCGGGAAATTTCTTAAAAGGGTAGGACTGAAAAGTTCTATTTTTTAAATTTCTTGCTGAACTTATTACATATGTATGCTGAACTTGTACAATTTGGAGCTGCCTGAACACATTCTCACTTGTATCTGACCATTTAACCATTTTGTCTGTAACCTTTCATTCACAAGTTCACATTTCATTCCACATGCGTACTTTTCCTTCAAATATTTTTCAAGCATGGGTTGTTGTTCTTTTTTCAAAAACAGTTCTAGTATACATCTTCTGATTCCATAGGTTCGCTTTTAGGTAGACCATAAGGGGTGGTGACTAGTTCCACTTACTTTCACTAACTCTACAGTGTCCTGAATTTATTTTCTGGAATTGCTGATGTAACTCATATGCACACAGTCACCACAAATGTTTCACAATAACACAACACGACGACACGTTTATATTACTGTTGATAAATAAAGTTTAAACAAGTTGTCGCAATCAGTCACCCACTTATCTCGCGTCAAACTGCTGTCCCCCAGCAATGTGTGACTCCCACCAGCGCGTGCCTAAACTTCTTCAAATGTTATTGGCTGCCTTAGTTTCCACCAAGTCCCAGGCTGTTGAAGTGGCAAAACGTTGCCAAACGCTGGCTCATGCAGGTCACGAAATGGCTAGGATTGGATTCCAGCCACACGAAACAGTTTTTTGGTTGTTGTGACAAGAGACCGAGTAGTGGGGAGTGACTCACTGCAGTCTCTGCATCTTTGAAGAAATATGACACCTCCGCGATAGCCGTGAGGTTGCATCATTCTGATCTGTGAAACGTGGTGGAAGTGACCTTGACCGTCTGCCATTTGAATGCTGCATTTCAAAACAGAACGAATGGAAACTTGGGGAAATTCCTTGAGATTTTGAAACAGAAAATGTCTTAAAAGGGTAAAAAAATTGTTTTGTCGTGAAATTTGTTACTTCTTAGGCAGGAAATTTTCTTGTGCGGGGATGTAACCCGGAGGGTAACCTGCAATGTTAATCAAACGGGAGAATTTTGGTGCTTTTTTATCCTCACTTCTTAGGCAGGAAATTTTCTTCACCAGGGATGTCTTCAGCGAGTTTCACTCTATTTAAGCATTTGTAGCACCATGGCACCAAGGCCTGTATCCTGGCACAAAAAAAAAGATGTCAAGTGCCTGTAGCCAGGAGGCAACAGCTTGCCTCATGCTGGCATCTGTTATAAATCTCTTACCAGCCAGGTGTTCCTTAAGGGGTCCAAAGGGTCAGAAATCACTACGCATGAGACTGCCACTGTAGGGAGGGCAGCCCACGAACTGCCAGCCATCGTGCTGGAACAAGTCACAAGTAACGAGACCGGCTGGCAGGATGGGGCCCAGCGTTTCCATCTGTTTCGATGCCTTAAAAACCACTTGGCTGGCAAGTGATTCACAGCAGACGCCACAGTGAAGCAAGCTGTCATCTAGACACTTCACAATGATTTCTTCTACACCAGGATACAAGCCTCAGTGGCACAGGCGGACAAATGCTTAAATCTCAATGCTAAATGTGGGAGTCTGATGCGTACCATCTGCTATCCATGTGTTACGCATATATGGAAGTCAAAATAAAGTTTTAAGCATCAAAATGTTTGTTACCTTCTTTTTTGGAACCTCCATGTAACACCAATCAGACAACCACTTGTGATTAGTCTCTTGTACCAATGGCCTTACAACAAAAACAAACAAAATATAAAAATCTTCTAACCTTTCACTCTCACAGAACGCTTTACTGTCATCTGCCTGCCCTTCTTCTAACTTAAGTTCTTGTTGTCTGCACTCCTCTTCAAGCTTTTCTTGTTTACACAGAGCATCTTCTACACAGCACATCTCACGTAATGCTGCAGCTAGCTGTATCACAAAAAAAAAAACAACATTCAGTTGTCACACTAATCTTCTCTAAAACCTTTACTGAAGATGATATGCTTCTGTGATATGACGCAATGTCAACTGGTAATTTTTATACCAACAATTTGGAGCACTTCACTGCCTCCATCTTCAGGGTGGTCAAAGAAAAATTATTTTGTGACAATTCTGGCACAAGACTCCTCCAAATCACTGGTTACAAATTACCAATCAATATGTTTTCATATCCCACAAGACTATAACCACCATATTTAATACTGTGAAAACTTCCCATCACACAAGACCTTTACTCAGACAAATCTGATGAAAAATCCTGCTGTGAGGACCACCTCCAGTTGGTATTAGAGTTACAGCATTCAGACAATTTTTCACACAGTTAACGAGACACTGTTTCACACACCATTCAATAATGTATATTCTCCTCCTAACATCTAACATCTAACAGATTTCTATCTCTTGTAACAGAAAAATTCGTACTTTGAGGAACTGAACACTTGTGAGTTTCATGGATTTCAAAGCAGGTGATTCTGGACATCTGTGATGTGATGCTGCACCATTAGCTGAATGGATCCCAACATTTCAGAGGAATCAACTGAATCCATATTCAAGTGTCAAGGGGATCAGTGTCATACCCCAGAACACCAGAATCTCCAAATGAAAACTTACTTACAAAAGTCACACACCATGATTGGTCTTTCTTACTAACATAATTATTCAGACTAAACAAATGCATAGCATCCTCTGTATCAGATCAAGATTCAAAACAACCTCTGTGTTAGAATGAAACAATATAATTTTGATTCAAATTGTAATCATTTTTACAAAGAATTCTACTTCTTCTAACAGGAATGAAAACTAATGCAAGCAAATGAATTATCAAACACTTTAAATCTTTGCACTTGTGTGCAGTACTATTTGACAAGACTCCAGGTGGCAGTAACGTAAGATATAAATACTCACCTCTCTCTATCGATGGGGGTCACCAAGTGCTGATGTGTCGCTGCAGGTTCAAATCAGTCTTATTTTCTACATGAAACAATCTACCAGTTGCAATGTGGGTGACTGGTGGAAGGTTGCTGGTTTGATTGTGCGTGCTTCACACTGACACCAAAACAGTGTGAACAGATGAACGCTGAGGTCGGAATCCCACTTATTGCAAACGGCAAATTTGACATCGCAATGCGAGTAGCCAAGTAAGCTGCTAAGCTGCAGACCAACATCTTGACAATTCCCAAGCCTGTAGATCCCTCCCTCCATTTATCATCATTTTAGCAGTCTGGTTAATATTCATTATAACAGCATCCAACCTCCCTCCATTTCTCAGAGGCCACATATTAAATACGTCCCCTCAGTGGTGTGATTCAAATTCGTTATAACAGCATCCATATCTCCCTCCATCTATCCCAGGCCACATATTAAATACATCTCCTCAGCAGTGTGATTCATATTCATTATAACAGCATCCATACCTCCCTCCATTTCTCCCAGGCCACATATTCAATACATCTCCTCAGTAGTGTGATTCATATTCGCTATAACAGCACCCATCCCTCCCTCCATTTATCACAGGCCACATATTAAATACACCTCCTCAGTAGTGTAATTTATATTCATTATAACAGCATCCATACCTCCCTCCATTTATCACAGGCCACTACTATAACACTTCACTCTACTCCTGCCCACCGTATAATGTGACCCTTGTGTTTGTTCCCAGGCACTACCATCACACGTCAGCCTACTCCTGTCCAATGTGTAGCGAGGCTCTTACTTTACTTCTGCCCTATCTTTAATGTGCCACTTGTCTTTCTCCCACGCACTACCAATACACCTCAGTATAATTCTACCCAGGGATTACTGTGCCACTTGTCTGTCCTCCCAGGCACTACCAATACACCTCAGTGTAATTCTACACAGGGGTTACTGTGCCACTTGTCTTTCCTCCCAGGCACTACCAATACACCTCAGTATAATTCTACCGAGGGATTACTATGCCACTTGTCTGTCCTCCCAGGCACTACCAATACACCTCTGTATAATTCTACCCAGGGATTACTGTGCCACTTGTCTGTCCTCCCAGGCACTACCAATACACCTCAGTATAATTCTACCCAGGGATTACTGTGCCACTTGTCTGTCCTCCCAGGCACTACCAATACACCTCAGTATAATTCTACCCAGGGATTACTGTGCCACTTGTCTGTCCTCCCAGGCACTACCAATACACCTCAGTATAATTCTACCCAGGGATTACTGTGCACCTTGACTTTCCTCCCAGGCACTAAAACCCATTATATTCTATTCCTGACCACTCTTTACTGTGGCCCTACATTTTCTTCCCAGGCACTACCATTACATTTCAATCTACTCCTTCCCACTGTATATTCTGGCCCTTCTATTTCCATCCAGGAACTAAAACAACACTTCAGTCTACTCGTGCCCACTCTTTACTCTGGCCCTTGTGGTTCTCTCAGCTACTAACAACACACTTGCATATATACCACGTCAGTACCTCGCAAGTAATTGCCTTGCTTTTACACCCCTTATCATTTTCTAACATTCTCATGCTACATTTCACAAAGCATATGCACTGCGATACTTCCGTACTTCCATTTCAAGTGCACATCCAGTTTGATTGTTATAGGCAGTCTAGGCAGTCTGTTTCCATAAGTAAACTTTCAGATTGCAACACTTAGCACTTCAGTACATATTTATAACAGTGCACAGCTCAAATACACATGTCATTGATCCAGAGCCATTATAAGGCATCCGTTTTCCTGTCTACAAAAGACGCAGTCACCTCTGCAAAGTGTGTGCAGCGACTGACACTTGGGCTTCAGAAGGGCCTTTTTGTTCCCTCGGATGCACTACAGTAATATTTCAGATTAAATGCAAACACTCTTCATTGTGGCACTTATGTTCCCACCCAGCCACTACCATTATATTTCAGTCTACTACCCACTGTGTACCGTGGCTTCCTACGCACTATCATCACACTTCAACATACTCCTGCCAGCTGGGTAGAGTGGTCGTTCTTTTTCCTGCCATGCACCAAAACTACACTGTACTATACTCCTCCCCCATCCTTAATATGCCCTTCTGCTTACTCCCAGGCATTATATTGGAACTTCACTCTGTTCCTAACTACCCTTTCATTGGGCCCTTTAGTTCTCAGCCAAGAACTATCAACACACTTCAGTCTACTCCTGACAACTGTCCCTGTGACCCTTGTGTTTCTTCCCAGGCACTACCACCACACTTTTGTCTACTTCCGCCCACTATTTAGTGTGGCCCTTAAGTTTCATTCCAAACACTACTATAACACTTCAGTCTACCCCAGCTCACTGTCTCATCTGACCCTTGTGTTTCTTCCCAGGCACTACCATCACACTTCACTCTACCCCTGTCCATTGCCTACTGTGATCCTTCCGTTTCTTCCAAGGCACTCCCATCACATTCCAATATAATCTTGCCCACAGTCTAATGTGATCCTTGTGTTCCTTACCAGGCACTGCCATCACACTTCACTCTACTCCAGCACACTTTTTACCTAGACCCTTGTGCTCTTTCCCAGGCACTACCATCTCATGTTTGTCTACTCCTGCAAGATTTTCGCTGTTATATTTGTGCTTCACCCCCTCACTATTATCGCACAAAAGTCGATTCTTGCGCACTGTGTACTGCGGCCTTTGTGTTTCCTCCCATGCAGTACCATCACACTTCAGTCTACCCTGCCCACTGTGTACTGTGGCTCTTCTGTTTCCTTCTAGGCACTACTATTACACTTTTGTCCACACCTGCCCACAGCGTACTTTGGACATGATGCTTCCTCCCAGGCACTACCATCTAACATCAGTCTCCTTCTGCCCCATCCTTAATGTGGCACTTGTCTTTCCTCCCAGGCACTAGCAATACACCTCAGTCTAATTCTACCCGGGGATTACTGCGCCACTTGTATTTCGTGCCAGGCACTACCAATACACCCCAGTCTAATTATAACCAGGGATTACTGTGCACCTTGACTTTCCTCCCGGGCACTAATACCCATTATATTCTATTCCTGCCCATTCTTTACTGTGGCCCTACATTTTCTTCCCAGGCACTACCATTACATTTCAGTCTACTCCTTCCCACTGTATATTCTGGCCCTTCTCTTTCCATCCAGGAACTAAAACAATACTTCAGTCTACTCGTGCCCACTCTATACTCTGGCCCTTGTGTTCCTCTCAGCTACTAACAACACACTTGCGTACATACCACGTCCGTACCTCACAAGTAATTGCCTTGCTTTTACCCCCCTTATCATTTTGTCACAGTGCTACCATATCCAGCCTACAGTCCGGATCTTGCTCCTAGTGATTCCCACTTGTTCCCCAAACTGAACAAAGACCTCAAAGGCCAAAAACTCAGCTCTGATGAAGAAGCCAATGCTGCAGTACACCAGTGGTTTCTAGAGAAAGAAAAAGACCTTCTTAAGAACGGGATTCAAAAACTTGTTGAATGTTGGCAAAAATATATTGAAGTTCGAGGAGATTATGTGGAAAAGCGATTATGCACAGTTGTAAATAAATGTTAAAGGTGCATTTATTTTTTTGCTTCACTTAAATATCTTCCTTCCTACATTTTTTATTTAGCTGGAGGCAAAACTTTTAAGCCTGCCCTCGTATATCCATCTGCTGAATCGATACAATCCAAAGAGTTTCACAAACAAAGTTAGAATGTGCCACACCAGACAGTAATTATTTGCCACAAAACCGATTTGAAATTCTTCTGCACGGCTGCATCACCACAACTTATCCACCCCAACGTGAGCAATAAAAATAATGCAGAGACATTTACAGTCGACCAAAAGTTGTTATGAAAATGGGATGATCTCCTATATAATACTTCACTGAGGTTTGCAAATTTCCTACTATTTTCATTCCAAAACCTCCAAAAATTCACTAATCATAAATACTTTTTGTCTGTCAACCCATGTTCAAATCCCCTACATTTAGTAACACTCGTATGGCTGTAACACGACCAGGAACAAAACCACTGACAGTTTCCACGTAACACCAAAGATCAGTCACATGGAAATAGTGCCAATCCATGCTGGAATACCGCATAATGTTTATGTTGCAGCTCCTCACGTATCAACAAATTGCAACACATGTTCAGATATTTGTGTCACGTACCTGCTTTATAATAAAGTAATGCTCAGAATTACTCCCCATGCCCCTACACATTTCATTTAGACATTTCTGTCAGAAAAGTTACAAATAAGATAGTTGGTTACTAACATGATGAATTAAACCCTGCATCACAGTTGGGCAAACCTAAGTATCTGTACCTCACCACAGGTGATCTTGTACTATAAATAAACATGAACAGCTCACGGAACGTGCGAGGCAAACGCAAGAAGAGGAATAGAACTGACCACAACAGGGGGAGAGTGGACATAAGATGGGATCATTTATAAGAATGCATGACTCAACTACATCTGCATTTATCCCCTGTCAGTACCAGGCAAGCCATCGTTGCCTTGCTTTTCCCCCCTGATCATTCTCATACATTCTCATGTTATCTTTTCCTCTTTCACATAGCATATGCACTGTTACACTTCCATATTTCCATGTTTTAAAATACGTACATCTAGTTTGCTTGTATCAGTCAGTCAGTTTGCAACACTAAACTTTCAGTTTGCAACAGTCAGCACTTCAGTACATATTTATAACAGTGCAAAACTCAAATACACCCAGATAGAAATCCTTTCAGAGTCATTATAACGCCTCTGTCATATCATCTACATAACACTTCACTGATAGATTTCAACCCAACTTGCAGTGCTTGTATTGCATGCGAGGTCAGTACTAGGTATGGGGAATCAGTTACAGTGCTGCTACGCAAGGCAAAAAAGAGACCAAAAACTGCTTTCGCTTCCAAATAAAGGGCTCATCATTATGGAGCGATTTTAGACAAACTTGCACTGCTTCTATCACAAGCGCGGCCAGTGCTAAGTATGGTGTTTCAGTTTTTTATATTCCTCATCCCATGCATGATTATTAGTTGAATACAATATTTGTCTAACCAGTGCACTTTATTCCAAAGGAACATACGATACGCTTTCTAATTTCTACTTTCAGACAAGCACAACAAAGGTACCCCTACTCACTGGTCTTTATTGCTGTAACGCCTGGCGATTGAAACATGTGGCATTACAGCAGTCAAAACCAATGAGGAGCAATACTTGTGGTGTCCTTGCCTGAAAATAGAAATTACAAACCGCCACACAAAATAATTACATCTTCTACAGTCTCACATTAGAAGTGTTCTACTTACAATCCGCAATACCGATGAAAATCTCATTCCAACCACGTGCACGATCACACTCCTTCTATACCCCACCACAAGCCTGCTAAACAACGTTGCCCGGAACAGTGTGGCCAATACCTCGCGTAGAAACTTTCTAGAAAGAGCCACAAAGAAAAATCTCCGTTAACAAATCCCTGTTCTATACTGTTTACAAGATATAATGTTCCGTCGCCTCACACGTAGGTTTGGAGTTTTTTTAAGGGTCAAGGTTAATTGCTCAAATTATACTCTTCTGGCCTCGTAAAAAGCACCACCTACAGGATTTAATTTGTTCTCATCTCTGACACCACTTACAGTAATCATATTAACACACACGAACAAACATATTTTAACATGGAGATGTCTACGTTTGTTCTTAGCTTGATTCTGAAATTCTAAAACAATAGTGCACGCAGTAAAATATCTTATTGACGCCAAATCTCAGGAAGCTAAGTGAACTAGAGGTTAGGAAAGAGTATCAGCTTAAGATCTCAAACAGGTTTGCAGCTCTGGAAAACTGTTAGTGAGGGCATGAATAGGGCTTGGGAAAACATTAACGAGAATATCAAAATCTCGGCTCAAGAGAGTCTAGGTCTACACGAACGGAAGCAGCATAAACCATGGTTTGATGCAGAATGTGCAGAATTTTTAGATAAAAGGAAGCAGGCTAAAATTCAGTGGTTACAGAATCCAAACCAAAATAATGCAGATAATCTGCACAACATCAGATGCGAAGCTAGTAGACATTTCAGGAACAAAAAGAAGGAATAACTGAAAGCTAAAATTAATTAACTTGAAACAAACAGTGAGAACAAGAATATCAGAGACTTGTGTGGGGGTATCAATCAGTTTAAGAGGGGGTACCAGCCTAGAACTAATGTAGTAAAAGACGAGAATGGCGACCTGGTTGCAGACTCCCACAGTATTTTGGCTAGGTGGAGACATCATTTTTCCCAGCTCTTGAATATATACGGAGTTAATGATGTTAGGCAGACTGAAGTACATACGGCAGAGACACTAGTGCCTGAGCCCAGTGCCTTTGATGTTGAGATGGCTATTATAAAGCTAAAAAGACACAAATCACCAGGTATTGATCAGATTCCAGCAGAATTGATTAAAGCAGGGAGTAGGATAATTCGGTCTGAGATCCATAAACTTATTATTTCTATTTGTAATAAGGAGGAATTGCCTGAGGAATGGAAGGAGTCAGTCATTGTGCCTATTTATAAGACGGGTGATAAAACAGATTGTAGTAACTATCGAGGCATATCACTTTTGTCATCTACGTACAAAATTCTATCCAACATTCTTTTGTCAAGGTTAGCTCCATATGCAGAGGAAATTACTGGGGATAATCAGTGTGGATTTTGACGTAACAGGTCCACTACTGATCATATATTGAGCATTCATCAAATACTTGAGAAAAAATGGGAATAAAATGAGGCAGTGCATCAGCTATTTATAGACTTCAAGAAAGCCTATGATTCAGTTAGGAGGGAAGTCTTGTATAATATTCTCATTGAGTTCGGTATCCCCATGAAACCAGTAAGGTTAATAAAAATGTGTCTAAGTGAAACATTTAGCAGAGTTCGGGTAGGCAAACATCTGTCTGACATGTTCCTTATTAAGAATGGCTTGAAACAAGGTGATGCTCTGTCACAATTGCTTTTCAACTTTGCTTTAGAATATGCCATTAGGAGGGTTCAGGCAAACCAGGAGGGCCTGAAATTGAATGGTACACATCAGCTTCTGGTTTATGCTGATGATGTTAATATATTGGGCGGAAGCATACATAGTATAAAGAAAAATGCAGAAGATATAGTGATTGCTAGTAAGGAGATTGGTCTAGAAGTAAATGCTGAGAAAACTAAGTATATGGTCATGTCCCGAAATCAGAAGAGAGGGTGTTCCAGAATATGTAGCTGAGGAGGATATTTGGACCTAAGAGGATGAGGTGACAGGGGAGTGGAGAAGACTACATAATGAGGAACTTAATGGCCAGTACTCATCACTAAATATTATTTGGGTAACCAAACCAAGAAGAATGAGATGGGCCGGGCATGTGGCATGTATGGGAGAAAAGAGAGGTGCATACAGGATTTTGGTGGGGAGACCTGAGAGAAGGCGACCACTTGGGAGACCCAGGCATAGATGGGAGGATAATATTAAAATGGATCTTCAAGAAGTGGGATGGAGGGGCATGAACTGGATTGAGCTGGCTCAGGATAGGGACAGGTGGCGGGATCTTGTGAATGTGGTAATGAACCTTCGGGTTCCATAAAATGTAGGGAATTTCTTGACTAGCTGAGAAACTGGTAGCTTCTCCAGAAGGCCTCTGTTCCATAGAGTTAGTTGGAAGTGCTAAGCGCAAATTTCTTTGGAAGATAGGATATTACAAGCTATACGTGTACTGTGTTATGTATAGAAATGCAAACAATTGTTCAATGATGGCCCTGGGTAGTAGAATCCAAGTGGTGGCAAAATGGGCAACAAAATAAACATTTTAAATGAAACATGATTTTATACACTGAAAAAATGTTACATTGTTGAGAAGTATTTAAATATATTCAATAAATCGTGGTACTTTTAAGTTCATAACCTGTGCCAGGGGCAGCCATTGATATTGCTCATGTGGGCATATAAAAAACCTACGACGCCACTGCATTCATGACGCATTAATAAATAATGTATGGGAACTTTTCATGTGCAAGACAAAAAACCATCTCTTACCTTACAAAACCCACGTTATATTTTCTATGGGATCTTTTACATTCTTAATACTCAGAAGTATAACTACACCATTCTGCAACCAAGCTCTTTGTTCCACAGCATGACACAAAAGTGTCAAGTGTTCCAGTGTATGTAAATTTCTACCATGCTTCCCTTCCAAGATGATATTCTTTCTTAAATATATTTGTTACACCACTAACAAACGTGAAAAGATAAGTAAATCTGCCACTCGATAAATGAATGATGCCAAGAAAGTGTACAGGTTATGTGCAGTGCCACATATTCCAGACCTGAGCACTAGATGGCACTAAATCAACAAGTGTTCAGATCCTTGCTCCTGTTCATTACTCCAGTGGCAGAAGCCTTACCAATAAGTATGGGTTGGAAGACACGTGGCCTTCATGGATGGTCTGCACTTGGTAGAATTGAGAGCAATCCTGATCATGCAGCCTGTACAGAGTCGCTTACTGACCTCACTTACATCTGCTCATTATTACTTTTGAACTATCCATACGCCAGTGGTGAATCTCAAGAGGTCAACAGTCACTCACAGTCGGCACATCCCACACATTTTATGAAATGCGGCAGTTCTTTACCAACTTCACAACAATACGAGATGAAGTACAGCACCATAAATATGGCCAGCCCTCACAAATTATCATAGCACACTCATGAGGGAGTGCAGTTGCGTTCACTGCATTCCTAACATAGGCAGCAGATTGAACTGAACAGTGACCTGCTTACTACATGAGACTTACCCCAGGAAAAAGCTCCTGGTCTTCTCCATTGGCTAGGAGGTTGATGGAAACTGCAACAGTTGCCTCTATCAGGAATCAAAGAACAGTCATCCAATCACATCTTATAATCAAACCCCAGACCTGATACTCCTAACTATTCACATTCTGCACAAGCTACACCAACTCACCACCCATAACCGAGCCCTAAATCACCCAGTCCACACACCTTCACCAAGACACCAACTCAGCCACCCACTTCACACAGCAGGTCCGTGTGTGTGTCAGCATCCGACATACTTTTAAATTCCTTTACATTTTCATTGTTTCAGCTCTCCTGTTAGTTGTATCATCTCCAGATTGTGTCAAGACAAACAGAACTTCTCTTTCATCCTTCCACACTACTCTTACACAGAACTAATCAAGAGATTTAATATCCTTCCACTCTGCCACTGCACAACTATTCTCATTAGTATTTTTTTTGCAGACAACATGAAAAAACTCCAATATGACCTCTGTGTGCCAAATTCTAACTTCAGCAGATACCAGAAATATGCAGCAATCAAGTCTCATAGTACACTGCCACTCAACATTAGAATCTTCCCATGCTAGGAGGCTACAAAATGTTGTCTTCGAGACTGAAGGGCACTGTACTTGGAGATCAAGTGCCTTTTCGTCCGTATCTTCCTTTGGGTTTCAGGGGTTTTCCCGAAAATTCATACCTGGAAATTACCACGCACGCGCAAGAAACGATGTGCGTTTTATTTCAATCGGTCAATAATGAACGTCCATTTTCTTGGATAACAAAGCACCTTTCGGTAGACTCAGCCTTCCATTAAAGCGACCTCCCTCAAACTTCGTTAACTGCCACTATCCACCTAGCCGCTACAAACTGAGTAAGTTTGACTGCGATTGGTCAACCGTGAAGGGCACTTAGCTGAACAAGGTACCTCTCGTTTGCTTTGTACGGAGTTTCTTGAAAACCTATATCTCTAACTTTACACGCATGCACAAAAACGATGTATGTTGTCTTGCGATTGGTCATAGCGAAGAACAGTTTACTTGGAGAGAGAAGTATCTTTTCGGTTAACTATACCTTCACGCCGAAAACGACGGTAAACTCAGAGACGAGATTTTCTGCTACTTCCCTTAAATTGACAATTTGCCTACCACCTATGGAAGCCCACTGAAACCGCACGGTATCATGTGATGACACATAGTATATAATTTGACACCGTACCATCCAACCAGCAAGCATAAAACCTGAACGAATCCCACTGGTTACACATTCACAGCAGGTATCGACGTTGTCTATGAGCGCTAGGGTTTGTATTCTTATTTAGAATAGTTCTAACCGGGGCAGCGCTTGCAAATTCGCCAATCGACATTGTATTAGGCGACACCTACTGCATAAATCGCTCACTTCCACTATCTCCTCTCAACAGTAGTACAATGTACTCAGTGATTCCCACTACTTCCTGGGCTTTTGCTAAATCCTAAGTAATTAAAGACCAAATTATATGCAACAGACAACTGTTGTTCCCAACGCACGCATGAAACTCAACTGAACCCTACCTGGGCACGACTGAACCAAGGTTATCATGACAGCACACGCCTTCCGTTCAATTTTCTTCACGGCAAAACCCCTTCAATCCATTGATTTGGAAACGGAACAATAGCTCCAATACTTGGACCACTACACGTCGCATATCCACGAATAAACACAATATATTTCTTACTACCGCCATCGCTATCCCTACTGCTTGCGAGCAGAACAGTACCGCGGCACACGTAGAGTGTGAAAAGCATAACCTTACCTTGCGAGAGTAATTTCCCACGCTGATTTGTTGACTGCAAGATCGATTTGCAGTTTCCTAATTTCCCTATGAACCCAGCCTCCTATACAATGTGAACACCGCCTTTCCTTAGGCAGGGAAACTACACTCAACTATTACCGAAGTGAAAGAATTAAGTCGCTACCATTTCGAGGTCTGTTTACCTATTCTCCATCGTAGAGGTAAATTTTACGTTTCTCACATCAATCAGAGAATAACCCTATGCATGCCTTTGTAACCTCCTGAATCTGTTAAAATTCCTCTTCCAGGATACTTTCCAATATTATCTTTCAGTCTTCTAGCCACTAAACACGCCATATACCAACCAGTCTACCAGCTACTTAAATTCTCATAACCTCTCCCACCAACCAAGCACTGTACTCACTGAAACACCTACTGTGACTGCCTACACTGCCCCTGCCCTGCTAACGTTGCTTGTTGTTACCTCAATAATCTTGTCTGCCATACCCACCTGAAAAACCTCCAGCACCCACCTGACTTATCTTTCCTGGCAGCCGCCCTTGGAATTCCCAACTTTCTCTTTCTATCCTGTTTCTCCCAATTGACTGGGCACCTGGTTCTCTCCACCCCCCCATGCTTTATTTATAAGGGAACACAAATGTAAAAACAATGCACATTAAAAGGGAAACTTCCAAGGATGGGGGGAAGGGAAGGAGGGATGCTAAACATATTTTATTGTACATTATACCTTGCATTCAAATGCAGTGTCATATATACACAATAAATAGTATGTTACCGATATGCATCAGTCAACACGTAAGATGTAGAGATCATGGTAAAACATAACCCTAAATACTTACTTACCTTACATACTTACAAACCTAAATTAATACACCTATAACAATGCCAACAAAAATAATTCAAAACCTGTAACTGGGGATTATGCAATCTCAGCATGTAACTTAACCACACACATTGCTGTCATTATCATAACGCACAGCCAGCATATAAATTCAGTACACAGACATACACACATCATGACTAGGCAAATTGCACACAATGCTGTCGAGACTCCGCATTCCGCCAGGAAAATATCTCCATTACACTTTGGGGGCTGATCTGATGATCTGCTGCTCTTCCGAACTCTAAGCTTTCTACAGCCAGCAGGTTAGTCTCAGTAAAGCAGACATGTAACCATCCAGGCTGTATCTAACTTGCAGCAGAATCTATGACAGGCACAGATTTTTGTAAAATGCTAATTGGTCTAGAAGTGTTCCCTCCTCACTTTTTTGCATTGTTGTTCCTGCATCTCACTTTGAGAGGATTGTAGGAGCACTTCTGTATACTCTCAAATCAAGCTGGCAATCTGGAACACCAGTAAGCACCACAATGATACAAAGAAGCATTGAACATCAAACATAATGTACAACATTCCACACACACATATCAAACATAAACCTTATCTCCTCACAGCAGTGTTACTAGGACTCATGGCTTCTAGGATGTGCCACTGAGGTAAGTGGCCACACAGTACCCAACACTTTTCTCACCGAATCACACAGAATCACATCCCAGAAGACTTGAATCTTCAAAATTACAGCATGGTGGAGGGGGTGGGGGGATGACAGGGGGAACAAGAAAAAAGAGAGCTGGTTGGGGTGTTGTGAAGATGGCCTTACTCTGTTCCTTCTCACTACCAGTGATAAAACAT
>BLKM01000231.1:0-43535 GCA_013340265.1 Coptotermes formosanus
AAACTGGAGTACTGGGAGAAAAACATTATACAGCGTCGGTGGTAGATGAATGAATGAGTGTGGAGCAATGGTGGAATGATAGTGACAGGGGAAATGCGGAGTATTCCGGCACAAACCTCTCCCCGTGCTACACTGTCCATCAGAAGTGTCAAATTGAGTGCGGTGCGACTGGAGCCGCGCTTCTGTAAGTGGGGCGGACCCAGAGCAACGCTGAACACCGTGCCCTGCCGGCGAATCGAGACCAGGCCACGAAGCTTGTGTCTGTTCGCTACACAGATAGGTACGGAATAAAATGCTTAATCTGAAGTGACGTAGGTTTTGCGTGAACATATTTTGATATCCTTTAATAAAAAAATATTTTATAATACCAACAGCCAATTTCTTTTAAGAGTTCGCTGGCTGGCATAGATATGTTTACGGACCTTTGCCGGTTCACGACCCATTGAATGTGAAACTCTGGTAAGGAACATTTATGAAAGCATGTAAACGACAAATACTGGTAAATGTCAGGTATATCTTATGTTTCAACCGAGCAAATTTTATGAAGTGTAGCCAGCTATCAGCAGTTGGCGTGCGTGCAGCATCTGAGTGTATCAGAGCTGAGACCGTTGGTGGTGCAGCCTGCAGAAGCAGAGCAGTACGCTGTGACGTCACACATATTCGTAAGTAAGGGAGATTAGTTGTTCGTTTCTTCACTTATCGTCTATTGTTATGGAGCTGAGTATTTGTATTGTGGCTGGCAAATTCATAAGCAGATTAGATTTAATTTCTTCCCCGAAGTGCTGTGACTCCCACAGTGCAGTCAGCACTCGTGACGGTAGAATACATTACACGTGCTTGGCAGCAGCTTTGCTTTGGCCCACAAGGGGTTGTTAAAATGGTATCAGAAATAACTGACTGACTGACTAACTAACTAACTAACTAACTAACTAACTAACTAACTAACTAACTAACTAACTAACTAACTAACTCCACGGAGCAGAGGCCTTCTTGAGAAGCTAACAGTTTCTCAGCTAGTCAAGAAATTCCCCGCATTTTATGGAACCCGGAGGTTCATTACCGCATTCACAACAGCCCGCCACCTGTCCCTATCCTGAGCCAGCTCAATCCAGTCCATGCCTCATCCCACTGCTTGAAGATCCATTTTAATATTATCCTCCCATTTACGCCTGGGTCTTCCAACTGGTCGCCTTCCCTCAGGTCTCCCCACCAAAATCCTGCATGCAGCTTTCTTTTCCCCCATAGTACTACATGCCCCGCCCATCTCATTCTCGATTGGTTACCCGAATAATATTTGGTGATGAGTACAGGTCATTAAGTTCCTCGTTATGTAGTCTTCTCCACTCCCCTGTCGCCTCGTCCCTCTTAGGCCCAAATACCCTCCTCAGCACCCTATTCTCGAACACCCTTAGTCTTTGTTCCTCCCTCATTGTGAGAGACCAAGTTTCACACCACTACAAAACAACGGGTAAAACTACAGTTCTGTATACCCTAATCTTTGTGTTTTTGGATAGCAACCTGGAAGACAAAAGATTCTGCACCGAATGGCAGCAAGCATTCCCCGACTTCAATCTGCCCTTAATTTCTCCATGAATGGAGTTTCGATTCGTTAGGGCTGTTCCCAAATATTTGAATTCTTCCACCCTTTCAAAGGATTTACTGTCTATCTTTATGTTGTGACTGTGTCCTGCATTCTGATATCGAGACAGAAATACTGTGTGGATATCTGCGAACAGTAAGCGCCCGTGTCACACGTGAGTGCGATGTGCTGCTGAATTTGATACTCACACCGCGCACTGTCTTAGATACAAACTATCACAAACCAACTAATGCACTTTATTCACATTGAATTGTTCAGAGAAATGCTGCTACATGTTTCGAACCATCGCATGGTTCATCTCCAGGAAGTCACACAATCACTGATAGCACGCACTGCCACAGTATGATAACAAAAGTTAGTCACAACTTAAAATGCGTCTGTTATGTTGACAAAATGTTATTAAAACTTGTCTTCTTAAGACGAATAATATAATTTGGTTAATAAGATGTGTTTTGCGTCGGTGTATGGATGAGTTTTTGGAGTGCACTGTGGTACTGTCAGTGGCAAGGTGCGTTACGTTATGCGGGCAGACACGCACTAAGTTTGTACGTGTAGGGTAGCCGTACAGTTCTCAGGCCATACACTGTATTGCCCTTAATTGTGCGTTAAGTTCTGTTGGTAATTTGCCAGCCTTGTGTGGCTGGTAACACCAAACACGGTGGCGCTGTATATGCTTCATTTCTTGACGTATTCACGGGTGAAGTGGACAATCAGCAGACTGGACGTGACGATCATGTGGCCAGAAGCAACTTTGCGAGAGACGGACACAAGGAAACGACGGACATGTCGTGTAAATTCTGAAATCAGTGCATCAGTTTACATTTCACAATCATCACGTAATTTTAGACAATAGTAGAATATATTTTATCATTTTCTTTCCATTTTTGTGTGCTTAGCTTCATCATAAGTTTAAAACTGGCGCAATGCTGCTTACCGTACGTATTTACATGCCCGTGATTAATGCAGCTGTTCGGCGTACCGTAACAACCATTATTATTCGCTAAAACGTACGTTAAAGCTATCCCTAAAACGAGATTAAAAATTGGTTGTTAATGGAATTTGATATCACTCTGCACACACAAATACAGGCACGTGGATTATGGGGTTACGGTTGAAGAGTTTAATGTTACACCACAAAGCCTTCAGTCCGTGATTGTCTGTGCGTTACAGAGTCTGCGAACAGGTGTGACGTTTTATGCCATAGAGGATGAAATTGTCTGGACGTGTAGCATGCATGAGAGTGAAAAGAGCTGCACACAAAATTTTAGTTGGGAAACATGGACTCAGGATGGCAGGATAATATTAAAACTGATCTTGATGCTGTAGTGTGTACTTGGGTCAGATTTATCTAGCTGAGGACAGTGGTCATTAGCGGGCTTTTTTGAATAAGGTGATGAACCTCAGCATGCATAAGAGGTTGAAAATGTTCGAGTTCCTCAGTGGCTATCAGTTCCCATAGAAGAAGCCTGCTTCTTAATATTATGTGTTCGTTTACTCGCCACGTCCCTGTCACACGACACGCCGCTATAATATTCACGCGCAACTCCACAGCAACATGGATGTTCACAGAAAACTAAGAAGCAAAAGACGCATTCTGTGACGTCACTCACAAACCAAGTCCCATGCTAAAAGGTGTGTAGCGGCACCTAATGTTATGAAGGGAATGGCTAACTGTATAAACTGGTGTGTGACGTCAGGGTCAAGCAAGTCTCTGTCGTAACCATGGCAACCGCACTGTGACTCACTCACATACACAAGGTTCTTGCATATAGGCACATTACCCCAGTGTCTTTATGAGTACAGGAAGTGCTGTATAAATATTGGGTAGTAAGTGGCAGTGAAGGGAGGTTTTTTAAAAAATAATTTTTTGGATAAAAAGTGAATAAATACTTTGAAATCTAAGATGATTGGGGAAAATTTTGGGGGCCGCAGTCGGCCTGTAATGAGGTGGAACTGCTGGCAGTTAGATGTATGGAAATTGTAAGGATGGGCAGCAGGAGGCAGGCAAGAGGCGTGTCGTGTGTGCGGCGAAGTGGAGGAACATATCCACATTAGTTGTAACGCACATGCGCTCAGTAAGACTCACGCCACGCCACGCCACGCCACGCCGCGCTGTCGCTGTATAAATACAAACAATACTTGATGTGAAATAGAACACAGACATCACTTCTGGCGAACTTATTCTATATTTGCTTACTAATCCGATTTAAAAAGCAATCGGATTCATTTACTGTCTGTGGAGGATTCAAATGTACGTCGTGCCATTTGCCTGTACATGTCGGTCCTTCTGAGAAGAACTCAAGAGTTTGAAAACTCCATTGGAACAGATTCAACAGAGAGGCTTCTTTCCGCTGTCGTAACTCATCCCCCCCCCCCCCCCGGCCGCCGCACAGAGCACAAAAACACACTGCACCATATTATACCATTATTTCAGAAAAGTGATAAATTCCGTATTAAAAACATTTTCATTTTCTAAGCCTCCCAAACGGGTTTCCCGTCTCCCCTATTCTATTAAAGACGAAGCGTATCTGTTTTATAGAAGGACTCAGTGCGTACCGCGCTGTAAACACTCTCCACTTCGGTTATAAAAACCAGTCTCTTAATGTTTTATAAGGCAAAAGTTGCTGTTTGTTCTGAGATCCGTACAAAACACATAAACGCAATGTGGGCACCACGTAGAATTTTTTAATGTTAAACCTGGTCGTATGTAAAGTTACCGCTAGGCTTTAAAAGGTTAAAGACGAAGCGTATCTGTTTTATATAAGGACTCAGTGCGTACCGCGCTGTAAACACTCTCCACTTCGGTTATAAAAACCAGTCTCTTAATATTTTATAAGGGAAAGTTGCTGTTTGTTCTGAGATCCGTACAAAACACATAAACGCAATGTGGGCACCACGTAGAATTTTTTAATGTTAAACCTGGTGGTACGTAAAGTTACCGCTAGGCTTTAAAAGGTTAATATGTGCTGCAGGCAATAGCTCTTTACTGACAGTGCAATGTAATGCAACCTCGAAGGCGGAATTGAACAAGGACGCTTTAGGCGGGTACGCCTACTGATTGTCCGCATAGTGTGAGTGCTGACTGCTGTATCCACTGTTATTAAGCAGTCAACCTGCTGTGTCAGCGTTGTTAAGATATTTTGAATTTGTATTTTACCAGTAACCACTGAAAGTGCTGGAAGTTGTTGTCTGTAGTTACAGTCTTGTGCCGGTGCTTATCGTGTCTTTGTCCTTAGGTTATATAGGGAAATTACTTTATCTGGCAAGTGTTAATAGTTACTTCCCGTCGGCTCGTTTAACTTAAAGAATTTTCGACGTGCAATAAACAACGTAACCGTTAGACGTGACGCTCGTTTATCCGAGCCGAAGGAACCCCTTAAGAGCGACTTCTGTAAATATGGCGACTAGAAACATAACGTGAACATTACGTTTCATGTTAAATGCCGTAAGTTCTGTAATACGATGTTCGGCCGTTCGAAGTAATTAACCCTTTAAAGGCGAAGCGTATCTGTTTTATATAAGGACTCAGTGCGTACCGCGCTGTAAACACTCTCCACTTCGGTTATAAAAACCAGTCTCTTAATGTTTTATAAGGCAAAAGTTGCTGTTTGTTCTGAGGTCCGTACAAAACACATAAACGCAATGTGGGCACCACGTAGAATTTTTTAATGTTAAACCTGGAGGTACGTAAAGTTACCGCTAGGCTTTAAAAGGTTAAATAAAAAAATATTCTCTTGATTTCAGTAGTTCAACAAGCAAAGAGGAAGATAAATGTCTCGGGTGGGTGGTGGGTTGTTGGAGTATTAGATAAAGAACTTGGACCAGCACTCAGAGGGTCTGCAGTTCGAATCTACTGCCATCCAGAAAATAAATAAATAATTTTAAAGGGATTTAAAAACACCATTTTAAAAGTGTAATCTTAAAACAATACTTCACATCACTTATTTAAAACACTAATTTGATAATATATAGAGTACATATAATTAGGAGTTTCAATTAAATTAGTGTCTTAGTGTATACATAACAAATATTAACAGGATATATAAATATATAAAAATAAGGTACTTATAATTGATTAAAACACTGATTTGAATGCAATACATAGCAGAGAGTGCCACGTGTGATGTGTCAGTCACCCCGCTGCATTGGGAGACCAGATAAGGACGAAAAACTATTTCGACCGCAAGTGTAAAGTGCCCTTCATTACTACCCGATTTCGACAAAGCTTCCATTGCTTGTACAGAATGGCCCGGGGGGGGGGGGGTACCACGTGTGACGTTTCAGTCACACCGCTGCAATGAAAGACGCGCTAGGAAGGAATAACTGTTTCGGGGTCGTGGGTAAAGTGTCCTTCACAACTGAGTGATTTCGACGAGACTTGCACTGCTGGTAGCGCACGGGCAGGGGTGCCACATGTGATGCTTCTGTTAAACCTGCTCCAATGCTAGGCGAGATAGGGGCGAGAAACTGTTTCGGCGTCGGGAGTTAAGTGCCCTTCGTTACTGCCCGATTTCGACAAAACTTGCACTGGTTGTCGCACGTGGAGTAAGAGTGCAAAGTGTGATGTTTGAGTCATCCTGCTGCAATGCTAGGTGAAACAGAGACGAAACAACGTTTCAGCGTCTAGAGTAAAGTCCCATACTACGCCACAGAGTGCTGGTGCTGGCGTCAACTTCAGAACCTCCTCTTATCGTCTGTCGACCAACTATTTTTTTCTAAAACAACTTTTCAAACCTTTTCTCTCGCGCTGAGCCATAATCACTGTGTTCGACTTCGATGCCACATTGTAGTGAACATAATAACCAGGTTTTAATAAAGAGCGATGCATCTGATATTATAGTAGGAAGCTGCAGGGGCTGTGATGCAACAAGCAGTTCGTGTTCTAGTCACTCGCACGGCGGTCTGCCAAATCAAAAGGTCGCCACACCGAATCCTGTGACTGAAATATGTGGACCTAGACTCGTAGTAAAATGGACCGACGGGGAGCACTGGGCTGTCTGCCGTCATGTGAAACGATGTTAGGGAAGTGGTGCTGCGAGTTGTCAGATAAAATAATGCACCTCTGTTTTCCAACTGCGTGACGCACCTGGGGCAGAAGGCTTGGCCCTTCATCAGCACTGCCGCCAGAACGGCAAGTCTCGTAAATAATGACTTCTAGAGTGTTACTGGCACTTAGAACCTCGCTACTAATATGGAATATACCGGACACGTTGGCTTAGCCGGTAGCAATACTAGCGTAAATTCAGGAAGCGGCAGTTTAGAACATAGGCCGAGATATCTACTGAATTTCTTGAGGCACTTTTTTGGTTTTTCTCGGTACTTCCAGACGAATTTTGGGAGGGCAAATCAAATTAGTTCATGACAGCCTCCTTCCGCATCCTCTCCAATTCATTATCAATATACTGTCCTACCATTCGATGCTATACAGTATGAAAAGAAGTTATAAAACAAATCTTGACAATTTGTAAGTGTTCTCATGCAGTACACGGGGAAGTATTGGGGAGTGGATGTGTAAATCCATACGTTTTTAATCTCGGTACTAGACGGAGGTGAGTTTACAGATTTTCACCCCCGCTGCTTCTCCGTACGCACCTACTGAGGTTTCGGACGCTTTTTTTAAAAAAAAATTCCTTGCTTTTGACGGGAATTGAACCACGATTCCTCGGTCATTTAGCCTGGTCACTATACTCACTGAGCTATCCTGTCTCCAAACACATCCTAAATAAGTAATTATATGGCCTAGCCTTGATACATACATGTTTTGTGTCGAACAGTAACTGGCTGGCACATGAAACGAGTTCTTTTGCACAGCGTAACACAGCGGCTTAGACCGTTGCCGTCCAATTCCTTTTGATTGCCCTGAGTTGCCCTGCCAATTTCAGCGAAGTATCGATTGCCATAATTGATCAGCCCCTTCCTTTAGCACACAAACATCCCGATATCAAAGCTGCAGTTTAAGGCACCTCCTCGCTGTGGCCATGAACACGAGAGCCAGTTTCCTCTTGTGAGTAATGGATCGTGAGATATGTGTATATAAAGTGCAGCATGTGGATTCAAAGGGAATGAATCGATCATGGAAATTCTGCTTTTGTTCGCTCTGGAGAGAGAAAAATTACTTTTCCTTTGCTTAGAAAGGTTTTTAAAGAAAGCCGTCTGTATGAACTGCAGATATAGCCGTGTTTCCATGTCATTTCCTACCGTAAGACGTAACTGAATTGGTTGATTGGAGAAAGGCATAAGCTGGGCGAGAGAGACACACTGCGCAAATAAACTGTTCAGTCCTCAGATTACTGAATTTTTTACTCAGTCGTAAGCCGGTATTTTCAGTGCACAGTTCCGTAAGTATGTTCAGGATGTATGAATTTACGAAATTCATCGACGGTTTGTGCAGTTTTTGTAAAGTATTGCTGTCTCGCGTAGTCAAACCTGAAGCATAACGTAAGGCACAGACATTAGCAGCTAAAGGCGTATCTCAACAGAACTGCCCAGTTTGATCGTCATCCTGATGTAAGGCATTTCTTCTTACGTTAATAAATGAAAACGGGTCTAAAAGGTCAGTTCCACTGAGAGCGGCTGTTCAAGTTCCTGAGGGACTGGCAGTTCCAGTCGCGGTCCAAACTGTCCTTTCGTGTTTGTTTCGTTTCTTATAACTGTGCACGTGCGTCACGTTTCTCTGTCTTCACGTCGCGGCACACGTCCGTGTGAGGCAGGCACTCGTGTCTACAGTTATTACCAGCAGATTTCTCGAGCTAGTTTTAAATGTGGATTGGTACCTTGTCATCCCTTTTCTGTCCTATCGTGTCCCTCCACCAGCTCAAAGCAATGCGCCACCATTTCGTTTTGTGTCCTTCCCCACTGTTTTCCCCTTCACGTCATACCCTTCGGTGCTGTGTTTCTTACTGCCATTTTGTCTCCAATGGCGCAACAGCCCCCAGTGGGGCCACAGCCCCCAGTGGGCCGGGGCCTCCGCATTATCGGGGCTTCACGATCGCACTCAGACATACCACACTCGGTAGGACTCCTCTAGACGTGTGATCAGCCCGACACAGTAATGGGGCTTGTATGGCCCGTCCTGCATGGGGCGTGGAGGTATTTTCAGAGTGTAGGGGTGAAGGTGGAGGTCAGGCTCCTTCCGCCTTCACCGTAACCCCCAAAGCCTCCTACCCGATGCAGGACCGACAAGGTCGTGGGCCATGTTGTGGAGGAAATTTTAGGGTGTAGGGGTGACGGTGGAGGTCTGGTTCGATAATTTTCCCCAGGCATCCGCACCTCCACACGTCTTCCCCAAATGCAAACCTCTACATAACAACACTCACAAGAGACAAGCATACATGCCCCCCAGCAAGCGAACGGCTGCAGACCCATGCCTTAGACCGCGCGGCCACGGGGATCGGCCTGGTTTATATGCAGCATAAACAGAACCGACTGTGAATAAGCACGGAATGTCTGGGGGCAGAAAGGAACATCAGAAGCGGTCTGCGGGTTTAGACAACTTCATTTGTGTTCATCGAGAGGCATGCAGCGTGTAAAGACATCGCTTTTGTGCGTCAGATCTTAATGTGGCATTATAAGAGACAGGTGCAAAAAATATATAGTGTCAGAATGTGAAGGCAACGTTCCTGTGTCACACAGCACTGCTGCTACCACCACCACCACCACCACCACCACCACCACCACCACCACCACCACTAAATGTACTGTTTCTTCTGTTGTTATTCTTCCTTCAGTGGCGACATCTTGTGTCGTTCCTTATTATATTCGCGTTTAGTACCTGTGTGGCCTTTATGGCTTCGTTGTGTTACGTAACATTCTGTCTAAAGGCAACATACCCCATTTGACTTTACTCTACCCATTCGACCCTGCCTTCCCCCGTGTTGTGAATCTGCACGCGCTACCTCCCCTCTGTTTCGTCATTCATGGCATTGCTTTGCTTTCCATCCTCTGCGAAACCAGTCAGTTTAGCAGGGTCTAGACTGGCCCCACACGACACTATTTCGTTGGTTTGTATATTCACGTGCCTTTTCATTGTGTGTGTATGGTCGTAGCGATTGGACCTTTCTGGTCGGAACCGACACCACTTGCTGTACAAAGTGGAAGCACGTGACGTGCTTGCAAGTGTTATCGACGTCCCTTCACTTTCGGCGGTGTCTAGGGCCAGAGAACAAGCGTCCGCACGTTCATTGGTTTTGATTTACTTACTGAAACCTTGGACGGCATTTCTTTCGTTGCGTCAGATCTCCTGAACTGGAAGGTGTGAGACCGCTGGTTCAACTGGTGCTGTTACTGACCTTGCGAACGGCGTGTGGGAGCTCGTCAGTGAGAACCTGACGTGTTTGGTGAGTGTTCTTGGCGAACTGTGAAGATCATCGGCGAGCAGGTATGCTTTGTGTCTTCGCGCGCCGCCACCAGCTGGAGCACATGTGGGGTCATCGCTCGAGGTTGGTGCTTGAGGTGAGTGTACATTGTTTTTAGTACGCCTGCCGACAGGTTTGTGAGTGGTTTTTGAGTGTTCTGAGACCCGACACAGGCATTCCGGCAAATGGTTCACAGCGATATTCTTGTTCCGCAGAACTTACAGCTTGAGTTGTGATGGGTGGATCCGCTCTTTGCCCTTGTTTTGCTGAACTGTCTAAGCCGATTCAAGAAGTTCTGTTGGTTTTTATTACTGACGATTTGGAGCTTCGTGTTTTTAGTGTGTTTTCGCCATTTTTTGACTCCAGCTCCACGTGATCTGTTTCCAATTTTTTACGCATTTTACCGTATACGTTCACCAAGCGTTCTTCGATTTCTGGTACGACTGCTGTACGTAGAACAGACATCTTAGGCTTTATAAGCAACAGGAATTGAATTTAGTCATTGCTTGTTACTTTTTTCCCCTGTGTTGAAGGCAAACCCTTGTCGTACCGACAGACAGCCTGGAAGTCACGTGACTGTGTGTGCTACATTCATGTTATTGCTGCAGCTGCTTTCCGACATGGTTATGGTGAACGTAGCAATGTGGTTGTGCGTCGGACGGAGTGCCTGCAGTGACGTCTCGCTGATTGGCGACATGCAGGAAGGCGTGCACATGTTCTCATGGCGTGACGTAATGACGCAGGCCGGAGGGGTTGACTAGGCCCTTACTAATGTGGGTAGGCCGATCCCAGTGGCCGCGCGGTCTAAGGCGTGGGTCTGCGGCCGAGCGCTTGCTGAGATCGTGAGTTCGAATCCCACCGCGGGCATGGATGTCTCTCTGTTGTACAGTGTTTGTGTTGTCAGGTAGAGGTCTCTGCGACGGGCCGATCCCTCGTCCAGAGGAGTCCTACCGACTGAGGTGTGTGTGTGTGTGTCTGAGTGTGATCAAGTGAAAATAAACAACCTCGACACCTGCTGTGAACAGGTAGGCAGAAGAGGGAAGGACTGCAATACTAATGTGGGTAGTCTTCACTTCAGTTAGCACAGTCATTCAGTGTTGTGTGATAAATTTCATACGTACAAGTGTTAGGTGACGTCAACGCATGCGTACAATAGAGGCAGCAGGTTGTTGACCAGTCCAGTATGCTCTGCTGTAGTGACTGTTCGTGCTAGTTGTCTTACCAATTATAAAGCTTGGTTTCTACTGCTGCGTTGTTGCTGTAATCGATCAGGTTAAGTTCGTGGCGATCCGTCGTACAGGCTGGGGAAGGCAAAACGTTTTGATACGGAGCGTTGTAAACGTTCGACATCTGTAAAGAAACCTGTAACAGGTTCCCTGGGTGCAAAGCTGACAGTAACTGCAACTGCTGACCGTGGGACAGGGAGACCAGACCTACTGGAATTAATTTGATATTTCGCGAAACGTGTAAAATTTTAGAAACATGGAAAGACAGTTTGAATGGTTAGAAATGCTGATAGATTGCTTTTTTGTCTGGTACAGTTTATTAAATGCTGTCTGTGTAGCGGTTTTAGAAATTTTAAAAGTAATAAAAAATTCCGTACAAAATTTGGAATAATGTTCATAATAGCTGGCTCTGTCCTACTTAGCATAACCACGTTGCATTTAACAATAAATGCGTTAACAAAGGAGCGCCTTTTAAATAAACCTCCTGTATCTGGGGGTGTGGAAGTTAGACAGGACCCTTAACCCTGAAACGTGGAGACAGCACTTCTCTCTAAACGTCGGTTTCCAAATACAATACTACACAGTGCTGAAATCCAGAAGACTAAAATTCGCGTTGTGAAAGGTTGTTACACGAAGCGAGTCGCATTAATGGACAAGACGAGCGAAAGGAAACGCAGTTCTGCAATAACGACGCTTGAATTCCTCCCGTCAGCGCACGAGACGCGTCTTTTCGACACAATGGCTTTTCTCTAACGAGACAATTATGTGTCAGGCAAGATAAATGGAGGAAGCAGCCCTTGCATTCTGTAAGAGTTGCGGCCACTTAGGGGTGTTCACGTTCAGGGTGCTCGAGAGGGGGTGCTGGGGAAGATATTTGGGCCTAACGCAGAGGTAGCAACAGGGGACTGGAGAAAACTGCGTAACAAGGAGAATCGTGATATTATAAGGAAGATAATATGAAAGAGGTGAGATGGATTTAGCGTGTAGCACGCGTGGAAGAATGGCATGCATACAGTGTTGTGGGGGGAAACTGAAGGAAAGAGAATACTTGGAAGACCTAGGCATAGATGGGAGGATGATATTGACCTTGGTATTTAAAAATAGGATGGGGCGGGCCTGAACTGGGTAATTTTGACTTAGGAGAGGGACAAGTGGCTGTTCTTTAAACTGAGCAGTTGGCCTTTGGTTTACGGAAAATATGTCTGAGAAGTTCTTTGACCAGCTGAGGGGCTGCTGGCATGTGGAGAGTGACCCTGCTGGATAGGGTTACTGTGTAAACGGGGCCTCGGAAAGTGACTGACTGAAGGAAGTTTTAATATAAATCAGCAATGAATGCGTTAAGCGTTCCCAGTGGCCGCGCGGTCTAAGGCTTAGGTCTGCGGCCGAGGGCTTGCTGAGATCGTGGGTTCGAATCCCGCCGGAGGCACGGATGTTTGTCTTTTACAGTGTTTGTGTTGTCAGGTAGAGGTCTCTGCGACGGGCCGATCCCCCGTCCAGAGGAGTGCTATCGAATGTGGTGTGTGTCTGAGTGTGATCAAGTGAAAATACATAACCTCGACACCTACTGTGAGTAGGTAGAAGAGGGAAGGACTACAAAAAAAACTGAATGGATTAAACAGATGCATGCAGTTAATTATTACGTCATTAATTTACTGACATTAAATTATAAATTTGCATCAAGCACAACAATTTTTTTATGTATTTAATAATGGGTGCCACATGTTTTGGTAATTAATTTAGCTTGCACAGTTATTTTAAGGTTGCTCATTCCGTTCATTGTTCTGATGAATATAGTCAATTTGTTACTCAACAAGGAAGATGGTTGACAACTTAACCCTTTAACCTTTTAAAGCCTAGCGGTAACTTTACGTACCACCAGGTTTAACATTAAAAAATTCTACGTGGTGCCCACATTGCGTTTATGTGTTTTGTATGGATCTCAGAACAAACAGCAACTTTTGCCTTATAAAACATTAAGAGACTGGTTTTTATAACCGAAGTGGAGAGTGTTTACAGCGCGGTACGCACTGAGTCCTTATATAAAACAGATACGCTTCGTCTTTAAAGGGTTAAAATAAATTAATTTCTGTGCACGTACGAGTAGTGTGCGTCAAGTTGGTTCAGGAAATTGACTACAGTGCTTAGTTTTGCAACTTCGTGGCGTATATAGCGGAGTATGGGGCAGGGGCAAGGAAGCCTCTGTGTTCTAAGATATTACACCGGGTTTGACCTGAACTCTGTTGTAAAACCCTGAAACACGACGCGACAGTTACATAGTTCGAACGGGAAATGTCCAAGATATGAAGAAGAAGAAGTCCTGACCACGTGACTGCACTGTCGTGCCACAAACACCAGGGCAATTGGAAGGCAATTCTATGTATTCTTATGCCTAAACGACGCCATAAATATTGAATTTTTATGTCCCCGGCTGGAATATCTGGAGAAAGAAGATAGAAAGATTGGTCCGTTTTTTGAATGATGAAGTGACTGGAGAAGACCTTTGTGTTTGTGTAACGGTGATAACATTAATACGCGTGTAGGATTCTGAATAGCCCATACAGTAAATAGCATGAAATCACGGTTTGAGTCGCGCCCGGAACTTCTTGTTAGCACACACGCACTCACGCACAGTAACGCAATGTCCGTTGGCGTCATTTCAGTACGCATTTCAGCAGCACAGCAGCCAAAGGATACGCAAGGAAGGGAAGTCGGGCGTTTCGCAGCCATCTTGCTGCTTCTATTTAAACGCCCACTGGACTGAGCGGCGCTGCTAATTGTCTTTAATTTTAGTTGGAACGAGGCCTGCTTTATCACGCGAAGGGTACAGCTGAGCGGACCGCGCCGTCTGTCCGTCCGTCTGTGTGCGGTACAGCTGAGCGGAACGCACCCACCGTCCGTCCGTCCCTCTGTATGTTGTACAGATGTCACTGCGTGTCTCTGCGTATTGCGATGGAACAAAGTTTGTTATACCGGGTCACTATTTTATCTGGCAAACACAGTGTGTGGAAGACGGCCTTCAGCGAGCATTGTGTGCATGAGATATAATTTGTAAGGAGCATAAATTTGAAACTTTACTGTCAGGGCAAAATTAATTATGTTTGAAGGAAAAGAAGACATTAGCAAAAAAAAATTATTCATAACAGAGTAAATAAAAAATAAAATAATTGTGCTGCGTGTGATTTAGTGACGTAGGTGTATCGAATAGGCCGCGAAGGTTTCACTGATCAGTTCTGTAATCACACACGTGCAATGCATATGTATGTGGCAAACTTCGGACGGAATACACAGGGGGGCTTATTTTGCACTTTCCCCGAGCATCCACCGGCGCATCCGATGATAGCACCCGTGGTCGGGTATAGGATAAGAAACACACTGTATTACAGTCAATTAAAGAGTATTTACTAGGCCGAACTGTAGAGTACGTACAGATTTTATACACGTAATTTTGGCGTCACAGATATTCATGGGAACTACCAGCGACAGTGATTGATAGGGCGTTCTGTCATGTTCGCCAGACACCAGCTGCGCTTCATTCTGTTTGTGCCACTTCTCATATTGCCGGACTGTTTGCTGTAGTTTGCATTCTTATCGACAGGCTTCAGGAGAAGGGTGAAGAGGTCGGGTTATGCGGTTTAAGGTTTTGTTCAAGAAAAAGAATTCTGAGATGTGGCAAAATTTAGGTACAGTATTGGACGACGGGCCGATCCCGGTGGCCGCGCGGTCTAAGGTGTGGGTCTGCGGCCGAGCGCTTGCTGGGATCGTGGGTTCGAATCCCACCGGGGGCATGGGTTTTTTTCTCTTTTACAGTGTTTGTGTTGTCAGGTATAGGTCTCTGCGACGGGCCGATCCCTCGTCCAGAGGAGTCCTACCGACTGTGGTGTGTGTCTGAGTGTGATCAAGTGAAAATAAACAACCTCGACACCTGCTGCGAACAAGTGGGTAGAAGAGGGAAGGACTGCGATTTTGACGACGAAATTAACAAGTCAAAGTTTCATGCAAGAGGAAATTAAGAGCAGAGTAAACTCCGGAATATTTGCCTTCCCCTCTGATATATGAAGGCTTAAAAGATAAACAGAATTTTAATTTTGTCTGTTGTTTTACATGGAAGTGCAGCTTGGTCTGATGTTAGGGGAACAACACAGTCCGGGGCTATTTGATGTTAGGGGAACAACACAGTCTGGGGCTATTTGATGTTAGGGGAACAACACAGTCTGGGGCTATTTGAGGATGGGGTGCTGAGGAAGATGTTTGGGCTGAAGGTGAGGATTTGACAGGAAACTGTCTAGAATAACATAATGGGGAGCTACGTGACTCGAATTTCTCACCAAATGTTATTCGGATTATGAAACGAATAGAGATGAGATGGGTAGGGCATTTGGCACGAAGGCTGATGGGGAAACATGAAGGAAAGAGATCAGTGCCTAGACCTAGGCGTATGTGTGAGGGTATAATTAAAACATATGGTAAAGGAACGGAATGGGATGGCGTGGAATGAATTAATCTGGCTCAGAACAGAGCCAAGAAGCGTGCGACATGGAGTCAGTAGTTGTTTAGTTTACATAAAGGAGGATGACCACTTTTAATAAAACACGCGTGTCACTGGTACATGACAGTAAATGTCGTAGCGTTACCTGAATCCAACCGTACGTTCTTTCAGTTCGTTTGTCCCGCGTCCCTATACGAGTGAAATTAACACTTTAAAGACGAAGCGTATCTGTTTTATATAAGGATTCAGCGCGTACCGCGCTGTAAACACTCTACACTTCAGTTATGAAAACCAGTCTCTTTGTGTTTTATAAGGCAAAAGTTGCTGTTTGTTCTGAGATCCGTACAAAACACATAAACGCAATGTGGGCACCACGTAGAATTTTTTAATGTTAAACCTGGTGGTACGTAAAGTTACCGCTAGGCTTTGAAAGTTTAATTGTTTCACCATGTAAGACGCAGTGTTGCCAACAACAAATACAGATATATACATGCATAAATTTATATGTATATTGCAGAGCCTTGACGCCCTTGTATGTAAGTCTTATACAATGAGCAAATGATCGAAGTTTCATTGCGTGACGCCTAACAATCGGCAGAGGGCTGGTTCTCCTGTGTTTGCCAGTTTATGTGAATGTTTGTTACGAAACGCATCCCAATGCGGAAAACCCCTGACTGGAGTCAAAATCAAAACATTATGTGTAAAAAAAAATACGATTAATCCTACTGTGAAGAATTGTTCTTCAAAATTCTGTATATAGCTTTACAGCCAGTAAAGCAAAATTATATTTTACGAAAATCGATATGAATTTCCACATTCGCAAAAGAGCCCATTTCATCGCAACCGGAACCGTGCAATCTTTACAGAATGCATACCGGGCGAGCGCATTGCACAACACACACAGTCAAATACCGTCCTCGCAGCTTTGTAATTTAAACAATATGTTAAAAATTAATTAAAACAAGCTACATGTTTCGACCACCCGAGTGGTCACCATCAGGCCTCGTTACAGAAGTAAAAATCTCCTGTTTTTACTTTTGTAACGAGGCCTGATGGTGACCACCTGGGTGGTCGGAACATGTAGCTTGTTTTAATTAGTTGTTAACATATTTTGTAAATTAAAAGTTTGTAAGGACGGCATTTGACTGTGTGTGTTCGGAACCGCGCAACCGAATCTGCACCGTTACATCCGATGTGTAATACATCCATTTTAATATTATTCTCTCTTATACACGGAGGTACCCCAAGGGGCCTCACCATCTTTGTTTCAGTCGCCATGTTATTATTAGCCTAATAATTAACTGGAGTGTGGTGAAAGACCCGTGACTGTGGACCCTGTTGATATCTCCACTGTATGGTGCTGCACTCTTTCGGAAGTCTTTGCATGCCAGTCCAGGTGTTCGTCTTGACGCATAAAACTCCAGTTTGTTGAGTTGTGGCAAAGAAGATGTTTGTCTCTTGTATTTGTTCAAAATCGCCGAAACCTAACCTTGTTCAACGAAAGTTGGCAATACTTTTCTTCCTAAACCCACACACATTCCCTCGCGTCTTCACAGTGGCAGCCGCAATAAACAACTTTTGATGCCGGCCAGATAAATGGTTGGAACGCTGCCAAGGAAGATCAGTCTAGCTGCGGGGTCCGCCTTATCAAGCCAGTGCGGCTGAAGTGGCCTTTAAGGTCGTGTAACAAATTTCAGTTTGTCTTACAAACACTTTGTGTTGGAGTGACTTACCGCTCTTGCATAATACTAACGTATCGAGTGTCATCGTTACATTTAAATATTAAACCCTTTAGAGAGGAAGATTTACGAAAATTTTAAAAACAGCAATCTATGTTCACAGACCTTCCTCCATAACAAAAACACCAATCACCAACAAATGCACAAAGAGAGTTTTATCATCAATCGTAACACACTCCTACATGTTTCGACCCTGCTGGGTCATCTTCAGGGAGAACTTTTCGTTACCGTTACGCTAAGGTTGCACTTTACAGTTGAGTGAGAATGTGCTGTTGTCTCTGTACTGGAGGCGTGAATTGTCTGCGGTCCCGGCCTGCAGGCCCGAGGCGTGAACTCTCTGCGGTCCCGGCCTGCAGGAGAGGACCGCGGACAGTTCACGCCTCCAGTACACAGTACACAGTCAACAGCACATTCTCGCTCAACTGTAAAGTGCAACCTTAGTGTAACGGTAACGAAAAGTTCTCCCTGAAGATGACCCAGCAGGGTCGAAACATGTAGGAGTGTGTTACGATTGATGATAAAACTCTCTTTGTGCGTTTGTTGGTGATTAGTGTTTTTGTATGATATAGTGCACGGACATGGAACACATTAAAGTTCCTCCATAAATTTGAGTGCCTTACTGTTCAGTGATCGTCACATTGCCACGTCGTCTCTGTCTGACGCCAAAATGGGCCGAAGTTGACACATGGAAAGTAACTGAACGTAACATTAATTCAGCATGTGTAAGGACAGGGTTATTCAGTCCTTTGGTACAAACAGAATGAACAAATATCGGAGCCAATAACAATTCGAATAAAAGGTTGTACCTCTTTTATTTTGGTTTTTACATTTGTTGTGTTATCAGTTTTCCTGGTGGGGCAAACAGCATTAACAGCAGGGATTCTGTTTCTCCAAAATGGATTTGCCGCAAATAGAATTCAGCTGTAGCGGGGACACAGGGTCAGACACAACTGCTGTGACGTGCGGGCGAGCAGCTGTTCGTTACAGTCGCAGTTTCGGGAGTGTGACGTTTGCTGCTGCTGTGATGTCGGAACTTGCAGGACGCCTTAAGTTCAGACGATTCGCTTGAAAGAATTTCTGGTAACGGCTGCCTAAAGCGCATTCAAAAACTGTAGAAGAAACCAGAACCCAAAGACTGAATGTCTAATTCAAATTCTGTCATCTGGTCAAGAAATCGAACCCCAAGTTTCATCACAGTGGTCACTACAGTCTGCCATTTGTCCCAATGTTGAGCAGTATAATCCAGTCCATGCTCTTCCATCATATTTCTTTTAAGATCCATTTTAATATTATCCTCAAATTTATGTGTCGGTCGCTCTTACTTCAGACTTCCGCACCAGCAGTCCTGTCCGTGTGTCTGTTCTACATCACGCGTGTCATTTGACAACGGATCTGCGGAGGCTCGAGGGTGTGTGTACCATTGCGTAATGTGTTCATTTTGTTCTGGCGGTGAGGAGTTGTTAGGCTCTCGTCCAACCGCGAAGTGGAGGATCACCTCTTGTCGGCAGTCCGTGACTGTTTATTCGATATATTCACAACTACTCTCCATATCCGCACGCAGTAGTGCAGTTCGTTGAGGCAGTGCGCTACAAGCCGGAAGGTCGCGGGTTCGATTCCCCATGATGTCATTGGAGTTTTTCATTGACATAATCCTTCCGCTCGCACTATGGCCCTGGGGTCGACTCAGTCTCTAACAGAAATGAGTACCAGGAATATTTCCTGGGGGTAAAGACGGCCGGTGCGTAGGGCTGACGACCTTACAGCATCCTTGTGCCGATTGTCTTGAAATCTGGGAACGTCAACCTCCTGGAACCCTCAGGGCCTGTCCAGGCCTGTAGTGGGACTGCTTTACCTTTTCTCGTGAAATGGCAGTACTCCGATAACTGAAACTAATGCTTTGGTTCTCTGCGAATAAAAAAATGGCAGAAGAAAGAGACCGTGGAGTAGCGCGTGAATATTGTGGCGACCTGTCATACGACATCACGTGGCTTGTTATATGCTGTAGTTCATGAACATACAGTGAAGTGGCCTGCAGAGTCACATTCATCTCTTGCGTTACATTTTCTCTACCCTTTGGCGTAAAATTCCGTATAGCAGACAGTAACATCGAGATGGGGGGGGCATGTAGCACATATGGGGGGAAAGAGATGTGCATACAGGATTTTGGTGGGCAGACGTGAGGGAAGGGGACCACTTGGGAGACCCAGGCGTAGATGGGAGGATAATATTGAAATGAATCTTCAAGAGGTGGGATGGGGGCATGGACTGGATTGAGCTGGCTCAGGATAGTGATAGGTGGCGGGCTTTTGTGAATGCGGTAATGCACCCCCGGGTTCCATAAAATGCGGGGCATTTCTTGAGTAGCTGAGAAACTGTTAGCTTCTGAAGAAGGCCTCTGCTCCATGGAGTTAGTTAGTTAGTTAGTTAGTTAGTTAGTTAGTTAGTTAGTTAGTTAGTTAGACAGTAATATCACACAACTCACAATTTCAGTGCCGGTGTTCGTTTCATTTTCCGTGCGATGTCACGTGATTGGGTACAGCTGGCATGTATGAGGTCACCGAGTCATAAATATCAAACCTGTGACAGAGGGGTAATTGGATCTGAGAATACTTGGTGTCCGCACGGCAACTTCCGGCACGCAGATATTTGGCGTGTTTGCGTTTCATTTGCCGAGAACAAAAGAGGAAGCTGTAGTTTTCACTTTGTGTATTTGCCGAATGCGGGAAACAATCAGCTTGTGTGGGAAGTGGTGTTTGTCACCGAAGGAGCATAAATATTTGTATTCAATTTGCAACATTTGCTTTATTATGACTGGAAACACGAAGCCTGAACACAGATGCGGCTGGCATGCCGCGGCGTTTGATACACTAGCGGGTGACGTCATTAGGAAGTCTTCATGACAGTTCGTGTCTCTGATTGCGGATGTTCCAAAATTACGTCACTCATTTGTAACTGTATTTGTACTGTAACTGTATGTACTGTGTGCACTGCGTGTCGTTTATTGTTTTTGTAATTTTGTGTGCTGTGTTCTGTTTGAGTGCGGTGTGTTATTTTGTGTGTTGTGTGTTATTGTAGTACAGCTGCCACCGGGTACAAACCCGTGTGCGGTCTAAATAAATAAATAAATAATAATAATAATGATGATGATGATAATAATAATAATAATAATAATAACGCCGCAGTCTGCCTTACGACAGGTCCACAGCCTCTTCCACAGCGAATTCTCCAGAGTGCGATCTAGTGCTTCCTCTTTCAGTCTCCAGCCGTCGTTCAGTAGCTGCTTACGCCTTCTTCCTCGTCTTCCAGTCACTTCTACCCTTCCCTCTATCTCTCATCCAATGACGTGTTTCAGAAGGCAGTTCCTACGCCAGATGTGACCAATCCAGTTAGCCTTCCTTCTTTTTATTGCACGCAGGATATTCCTCTCCCCCTTGACTCTCTGTAATACTTCTCCATTTCTCACACGGTCGTTCCAACTGATCTTCTCCATTCTTCTCAAGTACCACATTTCAAAACTTTCCAGGTATTTCTGATTTACTGTCCGAAGTGTTCGCGTTTCAAAATCATGGCACCAGTGTAGGAGGGGTGTTCTGATCACAAAACAACTAAAGAAGTGTATGCGAACGCGGGCCGTCGGTCGAGATGTGTCTGAGAGTGACAGGACGCGCCGACAGAGTGCAGCCGCTCTACCGATGTTGCGAGGCTTAAATATGAAGTTGTGCGGCACAGGGTGTGAGTGACGTCACAGCGTCACTGGGCTAGCCAGCTGTTCACTGATAACATGTTCGGTGGATCGTTGGTATGCCCGTCACGTTTTGCTGTAACGTTACGCGGTAACAGCGCAGTGTGTTCAGTGGCTCCTGCGTGTCGGTTGCACAAACCAGTCAGCTAATGCTGTATAGGGAAATAATCGCTACTTGTTCTGAGATCCATACATTCCGTACCGCGCAGTAAACACACTCCGTCTCTGTTATAAAAACCAGTCAGTAAATGCCGTATAGGGAAATAATCACTGTTTGTTCTGAGATCCATACATTCCGTACCGCGCAGTAAACACACTCCGTCTCTGTTATAAAAACCAGTCAGTTAATGCCGTATAGGGAAATAATCGCTGTTTGTGCTGAGATCCATACATTCCGTACCGCGCAGTAAACACTCCGTGTCTGTTATAAAAACCAGTCAGTTAATGCCGTATAGGGAAATAATCGCTGTTTGTTCTGAGATCCATACATTCCGTACCGCGCAGTCAACACACTCCCTCTCGGCTATAAAATACAGTCAGTTAATGCTGTATACGGAAATAATCGCTGTTTGTTCTAAGATCCATACATTCCGTACCGCGCAGTAAACACACTCCGTCTCGGTTATAAAAACCAGTCAGTTAATGCTGTATAGGGAAACAATCGCTGTTTGTTCTAAGATCCATACAATCCGTACCGCGCAGTAAACACACTCCGTCTCGGTTATAAAAACCAGCCAGTTAATGCTGTATAGGGAAATAATCGCTGTTTGTTCTGAGATCCATACAATCTGTACCGCGCAGTAAACACACTCCGTCTCAGTTATAAAAACCAGCCAGTTAATGCTGTATAGGGAAACAATCGCTGTTTGTTCTAAGATCCATACATTCCGTACCGCGCAGTAAACACACTCCGTCTCGGTTATAAAAACCAGCCAGTTAATGCTGTATAGGGAAATAATCGCTGTTTGTTCTGAGATCCATACATTCCGTACCGCGCAGTAAACACACTCCGTCTCAGTTATAAAAAACCAGCCAGTTAATGCTGTATAGGGAAATAATCGCTGTTTGTTCTGAGAGCCATACATTCCGTACCGCGCAGTAAACACTCTCCGTCTCGGTTATAACAACCAGTCAGTTAATGCTGTATAGGGAAATAATCGCTGTTTGTTCTGAGATCCACACGAAACACATAAACACACTGTGTGGGCAGAACGTAGAATTGTTGGTTGTTTAGCATTATGGTAGAGAAAGTTACCCTTTGTTTCAATACACCCTCGTCTGTGTGTGCCAGTTGTTCGTAACGCGGATTGTGTAAGGGGCACGAGTGAGGCAGGTGAGCACTGTGTGATGCAAAGACGTGTTTCGGACCGAACGTCTGGCGGCAGTGCCGTGATTTACTGCTGTCTCCACAGTGACACGTGGCAACGAAATTTCCCGCAACATTTTATGACGTAAACGAAATTTGCTTAAGGCAGTCGCTTGAACGAGAGCATTAAAAGTTAGTTTTTCTGCAAGCGTTCCTAATTCCAGGTTAGTTCAGTCGAACTGTTGGTTTTTTATTTCAGACCTCAGGCAAGACACTGTTTTCCAGCGATATTTAGTGAGCACTTTGAAAACTACCTCCGGCTACGCTATTGTTTATAAATCGAACTTCGTCATGCAGTGATTTGTAAAACTGCTGGTTGTTAATATAAAATGTTTTTATAAGTATAAATTGCAGTGGACCCTTGTACACGTGCATATACACGTGTACTTGCTGGCTGTTGAAACGACTGTCATAGCAATGCATATTGCACCACGTGCTGTGATGTATTTGTGTGTGCGCAGTTGGTTGAAGCACTGCGCTACACGCCGGAAGGTCGCAGTTTCGATTCCCCATGGGGTCATTGGAATTTCTCCTGCCGTACTATGGCCATGGGGTGGTAAAGGCGGCCGATGCGTAGAGCTGACAAATTTACCACCTTCATGAGCCGATTGTTTAGGAAGCTGGAGCCTCAAACTCCAGGAACCCTGTGGGCCTGTGCAGGCCTTTGGCACGGATTGCTTTACCTTCGAATATTTGAGGGAAATGTGCCAACCGTGCTGTCTCCCTCTTTGTACACTTAGCCGTCTTCATCCCAGTGGCCGCGCGGTCTAAGGCGTAGGTCTGCGGCCGAGCGCTTGCTGCGATCGTGGGTTCGAATCCCACCGGAGCATGGATGTTTGTCTCTTGTACAGTGCTTATGTTGTCAGGTAGAGGTCTCTGCGACGGGCCGATCCCTTGTCCAGAGGAGTCCTACCGACTGTGGTGTGTGTCTGAGTGTGATCAAGTGAAAATAAACAACCTCGACACCTGCTGTGAGCAGGTAGAAGAGGGAAGGACTGCGAAACGAAATGAAATCATCTCATTCCCGAAACAAAAGCTGTTCCGCACACGGACGCTGTCTTCCTGGCGCCCGAGATACGTCTTCGTCTTTCTGTATGGAAGTTTAGGGAAACTTACAACTGCGAAAGCCCAATCTGTACAAAATTTGGGAATGACTCTTCCAAGAATCTCATCTCCAGTTTATAAAAGATCGAACAAGTCGCGTGTCCAAATCACAGGCACCGTACAGTAAATTACGGGTTAGGGCGGTTCGACAGAGACACACGACTTTCACGACCTGTCTGGTAGTAAAGAAGACCTCCCCCCCCCCCCAAACGTAGCGACCAAAAGCCATATATACGGCAAGCATATGCAGAAAAGCCGCCCCCCCCCCAAAAAAAAAAAGTTTTAAATTAATCCTCCCCTGCATGACTAAACCGATTCCCCCAAAACCTCCAGTGAGTGCCCCAGATATATTCCTGCCTCTACGCGTGTCATAAGATTACATTTTGAGGATTCAAATGACCCAGAGCCCTTTCCACCAAAATTTATGTAATAACACCCCCCCCCCCCCAAAGGTGGAAAAGGGAGAACATTAGTGGATAGAATCTCTTGTCTGACGTGTTTAAGCATTTTCATGCACATTTTACACGCACTGGTTTTGTATCAACTGTCTGTTTTTACGTTTGCGAAAGCAGGTTCGGTGTCTCTGGTTTGTTTTCCTTTAACCCTTTAAAGACGAAGCGTATCTGTTTTATATAAGGACTCAGTACGTACCGCGCTGTAAACACTCTCGACTTCGGTTATAAAAACCAATCTCTTAATGTTTTATAAGGCAAAAGTTGCTGTTTGTTCTGAGATCCGTACAAAACACATAAACGCATTGTGGGCACCACGTAGAATTTTTTAATGTTAAAACTGTTCGTATGTAAAGTTACCGCTAGGCTTTAAAAGGTTAATTTATTTTCGTGGTCGATTGCAGTGCTGCTGGTACAGAGTGGGTTTCCAGTAACGAGACCCCAGTTCATAACATTGCACTAATAGGGAAAAAGTTTGCGACTTAAGACGGCTCGCCTTGCGACCGTCCAGGAACCTGTCATGTCGTAGTTGCGGGGCGCCTGTAGTCAGAATATGCTGTGGCCGGTCGGTTACCTAAATTTCCTTTAATCAATTTTCAACCGTCGGGCCTAATATTCACGCTGCCACCTGGCTGCGCCAAGTTTCGTTACATCCTCAGTTCTTAACTATTTCTTCAGCCTCAGCTCGTCCCTCACATTGAACATCCGCCATCTGTTGTATTATATGCTGGATGATCAACTGTTTCCTTGTCCTCAGCGCATACCTCACAGGCGCCTAAGTTGTGACTCACTCACTCACACACTCGCAACAAAGCTGTTGTGCGTAGGGAGGTGTTACCAGCTGCGATTGTGAGCGAACTGGGAACATTTGAGTACTGCGCGAGTGCCTGAATTTAGATCTTTGGGGTGTGCTGCCGTGGTACTAAAAGTCGCGGTTCGGAGTTAAACCGCACTTACTTTCAGCCGCAATTATTAGGCATATAAAAAATATGTCAATGTGGCGGCCAAGTTTTGTGGTCTGTCACATTAGGGAGGGACACAGGCTGGGGGTGTTCGAGAACAGGGTGCTGAGGGAGGTATTTGGGCCGAAGAGGAAGGGCGTTAAAGGAGAGTGGAGAAAATTACAGAATGAGCAGCTTCGTGGTTTATACTCGTCACAAAATATTATTTGGGTGATGAAATCAAGAGGCATAAAATGGCCGGGGCATGGGGATATGAGAAGTACTTACAGAATTTTGGTGTGGACGCCTTGAGGGAAGAGGGAACCTAGAAAACGTACGCCTACATGGGAGGATAATATTAATAGGAATCTTAAAGAAAGAGGATGTGATGGGGGCTTGGGCTGGATTAATCTGGCTCAGGATGAGGAAAAGTGGCGAATTCTTGTGAAAACGTTAATGAACAAAAGTGGAGAAGTTATTAACTAGGTGAGGAACTAGTAGCTTCCCAAAAACGGCTATGGTTCATGCAATTATGTGTCTGTCTATATTTATAGACACGCAGAGAACGCACTGTGTGGAAAAGTCGCTCTGCAAGACGCTATGAACCTGTGGCCAGGCAGACTGCATGGCGACGGAGCGCAGACGCATTGCTTTGTGTGACCAGTACCATTAGCCACTTCCTGTGGGCGGGCTGGTCTTAGCCGCTGCGTGGCCCAACCACTTGCACGTCGCGGTATCAGCGGCAAATGACAAGTGATACAGACAGACAAGTCGACTTACTTGCGGGCTGAATACAGCTTAGTCAAGAAACTTAGCTACGTTCCTTGTTGTGCGCTGGAAACTGAAATCTGGGGCGGTGGCGGGGGGGGGGGGAGGAGGCAGCAGAAAACAAAAGTGTGTAGAGCACTTGACTGACAATTTGCCTGCGCCGCGTCATTCACAAAGACACGTAAAAAGAACTGCACGAGGCATGTGTTTGTCAGCTGTGGTGACGTCTGTCTGTTTTTGTTGTTATCCACATTCGAGCCGCAATCAGTGTCAGTTTCAATAGACTGTCATTTACCGGAATTGGTTTAACGACTCATCTTTTTGTCAAAGCGCTGTGATAATACACACCGGAAAATGCATTACGTCTGTAATTAAATAGTTCACCACTGAGTGGGAGACAATTGAAACGCGAAAACAAATTTTTATTTTTCGATTTCATTATGAAAGTCTCCCAGGGTGTTAACGTACGTACCTTTTCAAGTAAATACGTATTCAGGTATATAGGCGTTCAGGTACGTACGATTTCTGTGCCAATATTTCGCGAACCGCCGTACTTTTGCTTTGACGTTTTTGAAGTAGTTTATGAAGGGTGGCTGCAAGATGAAGCAAAATACACGTAGAATTGTACAGCAAATAAAACTAGGATTTTGCACGAAGTATTGCGTTTTTAAAAATATTGCAGTATTGCAATAAGCTATAAAAGGAATCACAATTTTCTATCACGCTGCTTCAACCTTTTAAAGCCTAGCGGTAACTTTACATACCACCAGGTTTAACATTAAAAAATTCTACGTGGTGCCCACATTGCGTTTACGTGTTTTGTACGGATCTCAGAACAAACAGCAACTTTTGCCTTATAAAACATTAAGAGATTGGTTTTTATAACCGAAGTAGAGTGTTTACAGCGCGGTGCGCACTGAGTCCTTATATAAAACTGATTACCTTTCGTCTATAAAGGGTTAAGCTGAAAACGAATATTTTGGCCTACGAAAGAGGAAGCAACAAGGAAGACGAAAAGAAAACTGGAGATTCCCAATGTCTGGTCTTCCCTGTATCGCTAAGCGTGATATTGTCGCAGTGCACGTCATGAAGGCGTATGGAGGAATGAAAGTATAGCTTCACATGTACGAAAAATAAATACAATTTTTGGACAGAATTCAGAGTTTCTTGATGTCACAGCATTTGGTAAGCCTGTTTACCACTCGGCTTTATAAGGTTACGCAATCCAAATGACAAGCTGCTTGTAACCAACTTTCAGCTGCGTGCAGCCGACGTCATGCCCCCCTCTGCCTGTGTTATTTCGCTGTGCATCAGACGCGCCGCTGTAACTTCCAGACCTTGTTCTGTCAACATTTCCCATCTTCGTTTGCTTCATCCTCATTCACGTCGTCAGACCCTGCTACCCTACTCTGTCGCCAGCTTCAACTCGTTTTGACCTTGACGTCTCTTAAATGTGCGCTGTTTTCCCTGTCTTAAGTTGTCACTTTCATGTTGCTTCCTTCTGTTCGTCCGGCAGCCTGACTTCGCAAACAGTTCTGGAGACAAACAATTTGCATATTGCATTAGAGTGGCGAAATAAAACACGAAGTCTGAGGGAACGCAGAAGGGTAACTAACGGAAACAGCGCAGCCGGCGTCAGCGGACCGGCACTGATACGCCCGTACAGTGTATCAACTTAAGGCTTTTAACCAGCACCACATATGGCATTGTCAGTGTTTTGGTTCGACTGGGCCATCGTCTCTGCCTTTCGTGATTACCACAAGAACATTTTGTCAATATTTGCGATATTATAAATGCAAATTGCAAGTGTCTTTATTACTGGATTTTCAAGTACGTTTGTTTGGATATGTCTGGTAACACCAGGTTTCTGCCAGGGTGCATCCACTGTGTTGCTAATGACAACAGACTGACAGTGTTAATCAGTAATATAAAATGATTTATTCGTAATTAGTAACACATTAATGAATGAATATAGAAAGTCATGTAAGTTTGCCTGCCTGAATTCAGTACTTGTCTGTTTCTTATATTCTAATTCTTTCTCTTTTTCCATTCTGCACCGTTAGAATATTTGTAAGTTATTGCGTAACTAAAATGTCATCCTGGTCAGCGTATGGTTGGTTACGCCGTCACATACGCGTAAGTTGCTGTGAACTGGTTAGCACTTGCTTTTGTACAGCCAGCGAGTAGCGTAACGTCTGTACACTGTAATCTTCATCGATACAATCCTTCCATTTTCATTTCAGGCAAATTGCTCTTTATCTAGATGTTGTACATAGGATCTTAATTAATTAACCTTTTAAAGCCTAGCGGTAACTTTATGTACCACCAGGTTTAACATTAAAAAATTCTACGTGGTGCCCACATTGCCTTTATGTGTTTTGTACGGATCTCAGAACAAACAGCAGCTTTTGCCTTATAAAACATTAAGAGACTGGTTTTTATAACCGAAGTGGAGAGTGTTTACAGCGCGGTACGCACTGAGTCCTTACATAAAACAGATACGCTTCGTCTTTAAAGGGCTAGTGTTATCGGTTCTTCGTTTCAGATTTGTTTTCTTTGTAAAAAGAAGGCCAGTGTGGTGCGGTTTTTCACTTATCAATTCCAGCGACATCTGTTGTGGTAACTTATTGGACGGAGGTTAAACTGCTGTAACAGGCTCTGAATGAAGACTGTAGAAAAAGTTTAGTGGGAACTGACACCGTATAGACAGGTAGCTGCATACCAGCGTTTCGGAGGAACATACTGCCTCCATAATCAGGGCTGGAGTCTTCTAACCTGAAGGTGGAGGGAGTCAGCTAATTAGAAACGTTGGTGCCTATGTACCAAACCGCACGGCGTCAAATACTACAAGACATCAAACTTCACGGCCACAGCTGTGAGGGCAGCAGACCCCTGTCAGGGGGTGTTAGAGAGAACAGGGCCGGCACTGAGAGGGTTTTAGACCTGGGCCCAAGGAGGTGAAATCTCGATTTGTTTCCATTAGGCTGCAGTAAGAAGGCAGACGAATTTCTGCAGTGTTCTGCTTCACTTGACGGAAGTTTTCCTTTAAAGTTGGTACGCCCTGTAGTCCAGTACTGTATGTGACCACGGTCAATTGAGACAGGAACGTCTGTGACCAGTTTTGTCTGGAGTGAATGGCCAAATGCCGTACTGCGTATGTGGACATTATGCAAGAGGGGCGGCTTTCGGGTGGGGTGTGTAATGTGTGACTTCCCGAATTTGAAGAAGGGATGACAGGCCCTCAACCGCTGTGTTAGATGTTAAAGTAAGGCAGTCTGTCTCTTTATGAACTGAATGTTTTTTGAACGGACCTCACATGATGTGCCCTAAATGTTTCAACAACTGACTGCATGGCGGTTTGTCCTGCCGCCCGTAGAAAATGATCGGTCCCACGTTTCGTGACCTGACTGTACAGCGCGCACCCTAACTGCTCTGTCAACTGCGTAGTTTCGGCCGCACCTGTTTTTGCTTTAATATTTATGTGTGTCGATAACGAAGCTCTTCTTGGTTATTAAACGTTGGGACGCGGGTTCGAGACTCGCCCGGGGCATGGACTATGTTGCTATTCTTTCCCCGTTTCTGTTGCCTTGATAGGGGCTGATCCCCCTATAGGGACTGTTGGCTGTTGTATCAGAAGTTAATTCCTGACTGGCGGAAGCCAGCGGGGGCCCGTGAATGTGACGAAGCGTGTTCACTAGTCGTGTAAGGCAATTTGTACAGAATCATTTGTCTTGCCGTTTGTTATCTAAGAATGAAAAGATAGAAATACACAGAATATAATTTTGTCTGCTGTTTTGTATGGGTGTGAAACTTGGCCTCAAACATTAAAGGGGGAACGTAGACTGAGGGTGTTCGAGAACAGGTACTGGGGAGATATGTGGGGTTCAATGGGAGGAAGTAATGGAAGAAGACTGGAGAAAACAGCATAGTGAGGAGCTTCGTGATCTGTACTCATCACCAAATACAGGTGAACCCGGTTATAACGACACCGGTTTATGCGACACCTCGTCTATAGCGTCAGATATTCTGTGGTACCAATTAATTCCTCACTGTTAACCATAACATTATACTGCTCGGTTATAACAACACCCGTTTATAACGACACAAAATATTCAGTCCCTTTCATGATGTTATAACCGAGTTCGACTGTATTATGCACTTGATAAAATCGGGGAAAATGAGATGGGCGAGACACGTCGCACGCATGGAGGAAGAAAAAATGGATGCAAGGTTTTGGTGGGGAAACCTGAAGGAAGGAGGCAACTTGGACATGCGAGTGGAAGGGCGCATATTATTAAAATGTACCTTAAAGGAATAGGATGGGAGATCTTGCACTGGATGTACCTGGTTCAGGATAGGGACAATTGGCGGGCTGTTGTGAACACGGTCATGAATTTTCCGGGCCCATAAAATGTAGGCAGAGGGACTTTTCGTGACTGAGGAACCGCCAGCCTTTCGGGTAAGCCTGTTCCCCATGCCGTTAGTTGTCGGCTATTTGCTACGATAAGGATTTAACCCTTTAAAGACGAAGCGTATCTGTTTTATATAAGGACTCAGTCCGTACCGCGCTGTAAACACTCTCCACTTCGGTTATAAAAACCAGTCTCTTAATGTTTTATAAGGCAAAAGTTGCTGTTTGTTCTGAGATCCGTACAAAACACATAAACGCAATGTGGGCACCACGTAGAATTTTTTAATGTTAAACCTGGTCTGTGTAAAGTTACCGCTAGGCTTTAAAAGATTAAGTGCAATTTGCATAATGCACCGGTTATAGCGAGAGGAATGCTGTAATGCAGGACGTAGCGTCGTGATTTGGCTGTCAGCGCAACTTTCGGCTGAACACAGTCATTACAGACCGCAGAGCGGAGAGCGCTGTGCGGGCAGTAGTGCAGCAGTTGGCAGGGGAAGAGCGGTAGCTTACGTGCTGGGAGGGGGCAGTGGGCAGACTGAAGAACTACAAGAAGACAAAATCTTTGTAGAAGACAGAGGCAGACGTTTGTGTGCATATTGCTTGCAGTTCTGTACAATCGAAGTACTGGAATTGCTTGTTTTTAAGACTCTTTAAAGAGTTCTAACGTTACAGCATTGTGATTATAATTGTAAATTTGTGTCTTTAGAGTTTTAATGTTCAGAGTTTTAAACACTTGTGTAAAGACAACTAAGTAACTACCCTGTTGTTAGGTCTGCATCCTTTTGTATCGAACGCCCTCCTGAAGACAGCACCTCGGTGCTGAAACGTTTAGGGTTATTGTTGTAGCTTATGTATGTGTTTTGTCTGGTGCGTCAGTTGCTTCTTGTAATGATAGAGAAAGAAGTTTAATTTTGGCGCAGGGTTTTGTTCGCTTCGTTTCGCAGTCCTTCCCTCTTCTACCTACCTGTTCACAGCAGGTGTCGAGGTTGTTTATTTTCACTTGATCACACTCAGACACACACCACAGTCGGTAGGACTCCTCTGGACGAGGGATCGGTCCCTCGCAGAGACCTCTACCTGACAACACAAACACTGTACAAGAGACAGACATCCATGCCCCCGGTGGGATTCGAACCCACGATCCCAGCAAGCGCTCGGCCGCAGACCCACGCCTTAGACCGCGCGGCCGCTGCAATCGGCAGGTTTATATTCCTGTGTTACAAAACGAGACAGGTTGCATGCATCAGCTTTTGAGCGTTAATCCATATTAGGTCTTGTACACGCTAATATGTGAGGGATTGCTGTGTGCTTTGCTCTATACGTACTGTCTATGGCAGATGGACGTTTGAATAATTTGCGGGCTCGCGGTTAATACACGAATTTAAAGATTTATTTTGTTATTAAGTGCACGCTGTTAAAGTGGTCTGTAGAAGGCTTAAAATACGTTTAAAACCCAGGCTAAGAGTTGCTAGAATTTAATCTGTAGTCAGCATTTGCACAAAGGGGTGCAATACTTCAAAAACAGACTCTATATGGGCCTTGTAAGGTGCTGCTGTCCGGCTGACGTTTCGGCCAGTAGCTCCACTAACTTGAAAGTCCGTGTAAGTTTCCTGAATTTTTCATATCGGGCATTGGAGCGCTAGTCGTTTTGCGAATGGAGTTTCACGTTTCATGAAACTGCTTGAAACCGGTTTCTTCAGTGTTTACGCAGGCTAACTAGGATTGCAGACTGCTCTGAGTTCAAGAGAGTAAAGGTCTCTTAATTCTGACAGTAAATTTGTTACGTTATGTCGCCAGTAAGGAAAGCAATTTGTTACGTTATGTCGCCAGTAAGGAAAGCAATGTAAAGTTTTTTCTCTCGTTCTAATGTTTGCCGATCTTTGTATCACCTTGGTGTGCCTTCCGAATGTCTGTCAGAAATTACTGTTGATACTAAATGCTTCTAATGCAGAAGTTGTGTGCAGGCTGGTGTTGCTAACTAACTAACTAACTAACTAACTAACTAACTAACTAACTAACTAACTCCATGGAGCAGAGGCCTTCTTGAGAAGCGAACAGTTTCTCAGCTAGTCAACAATTTCGCCGCATTTTATGGAACCCGGAGGTTCATTACCGCATTCACAACAGCCCGCCACCTGTCCCTATCCTGAGCCAGCTCAATACAGTCAATGCCCGTCATCCCACTTCTTGGAGATCCATTTTAATATTATGCTCCCATCTACGCCTGGGTCTCCCAAGTGGTCACCTTCCCTCAGGTCTCCCCACCAAAATCCTGTATGCACCTCTCTTTTCCCCCATACGTGCTTCATGCCCCGCCCATCTCATTCTTCTCGATTTGATTACCCGAATAATATTTGGTGATGAGTACAGGTCATTAAGTTCCTCGTTATGTAGTCTTCTCCACTCTCCTGTCGCCTCGTCCCTCTTAGGCCCAAATATCCTCCTCAGCACCCTATTCTCGAACAGCCTCAGTCTTTGTTCCTCCCTCAGTGTGAGAGACCAAGTTTCACACCCATACAAAACAACAGGTAAAACTACAGTTCTGTATACCCTAATCTTTGTGTTTCTGGATAGCAACCTGGAAGACAAAAGATTCTGCACCGAATGACAGCAAGCATTCCCCGACTTCAATCTGCCCTTAATTTCTCCATGAATGGAGTTTCGATTCGTTAGGGCTGTTCCCAAATATCTGAATTCTTCCACCCTTTCAAAGCATTTACTGTCCACCTTTATGGCTGCCATGATGATGGTGAAACTGGAACGCATCCAGCTGCTGCTGCAACAGGTGTTTGCAGTGACTTTACTGAACAAAACGTTAACTCAGACTTACAGGTCACAGTAGGATGGCCGATATGACCGGGCTACGAGCTGGACGATCGATGAATCGTGGTTCTATTCTCAGTAGCTACAAGAGATCTTGTCCGAATCGTAATAACCAAACTTGCTAGAAACCCGGCTTCCTGATTGTAAAACGGCCGCAGCGTGAAGCCGACCAACCGCTACTCTAAAATGTTTGGTCAGAATTATCGAAAACTGTTTCTTAAATGTACAAACGCCACGTAAAGTTCAGAGCTTCTGTAGTTGTGCGCATGTGCCGAGTTGTTGTATTGGTGCTGTCATCTTCAGTGTTTGCTGCAGTACTAACGAAGTTCTTGCTTCCCCTGATGCAATCATTGTAACAAAATGGCGGAGACACCTGCCTCACATGTTGAGTTGGCACTCCTGTATTCTTTTTCAGACGGAGGGGACGCGAAATTCACAACAAATCGTGTCCGTAGCAACTTAAAGATTTCGTTTTGTTGATGTGGACTTAGCAGGAGGACGTACAAATGAAAGTTAAGCAAGACGGGCACTGTACTTGCAACGTGAAATTGAGGCGCGTTCGCGTAACCGTTGTTGCAGTGGAAAAGCAATAAACAGTACATATTCTCAGTGTGTGTCTGTAGCCTTAGTTATCCAGCATGCACAGCGCATGCGCCGTATTGTATTGCCATCTGTGGCCTGTCCGGCTGCACTACGTATGTACGTCTTCATGTAAAGTACCTGTTATTCTTGTCAGGTGTTAAACAAACTTGAATTTTCTCGAGGGATTTTCGGAAAATATTCAAATATCAAATTTAGTGATAATCCGTCTACTGGGAACCGAGTTGTTCCGTACAGACAGACCGACACACAGACATGAGGCATCTGAGAGTCAGTTTTTGCAATTTTTCGAACGCGCCTGAGAACAGAACTAGTGGGGACCAGTGTAGGGTTTTTCGGAGCACGGGAATTGACCTTGGGGTTGTATGAAATGCTGTGGATCTTAGAGAGTGTTTAGCTTCTGAAAGAGAAATTACATCTGTGAAATTTGGTAAGTCACATTTCAAAAGCGATTACAATAATTAACAACAGAAGACTAAAATTAATGTACATTACGTGTGCAGATTCAGATCGTACCTCACAGAGAACTCTGTAAACGCTGGGGAGACTTATCGGTGAACTGATGGCTGCACCGTACGGAACAGTGTGTGCGCTCTGAATGTAACACTGCTAGGGTTAAACCTGGCGGTACGTGTAGTTACTGCTAGGCTTCAAAGTGTGGGTTTTATTAACATAACAAGTACTGTGGAAGGTGACATTGTGCTCCGGACGTTTCGGAGGACCGTAATGCCTTTAACTGTCAAGGGTCAAGCAGCCTGAAGATGCAGGTACTACGATCTTTCGAAACGTCCGGAACTGCGTGCCCAAAGACACGGCATCACATGCCGGAAGACTTAAATCTTCAGCAACTGCGCTGTGAGAACCTCAAATCTCTCGTTAATTTTCGTGTGCAAGCAGAACAAGAAAAAGGATAGGAATGCTGAGTAGACAATGCGAAGAGCCGAGGTAATGACAAACAGTAAAGCAGTGGTAATGGTCTGCCCATTAGCAGCAGATGCAGCGTGCAATACGTCTCAGCGGTCTAAGAAATATGGAGGGATACTGACAGGCACGTCTGGGCATGCAAACGGCGCAGATTCACTGCTGCCGTTCAGGGGTGCAAATGCATGAGTCTTCGAGGAATTCCTTCACACTTGATAGCAGCGTGTGGAACCGCGTACCTGTGTTTTCTTTACTTATTTCGTGGTATTGATAAATGTTAGGCGCTGTATGATCACAGACTTTCAGTTGCACATTACACACGTTGTTTATTCAGATTTTAGGATGGTTCTGTGTTCGCGTGTTTCATTGTGGGAAATTATTTAACGTGCGATGTAAAATTTTGTTATTGTTGCTGTTGAGATGTTTTTGTAAAGCTGATGGTGACCGTGGAGGTCGAAACGTGTAGTAGGGTAAGTGTTGCTCTCTTACAAGTTTTGTGCGTATTTTTGGCGGTTTTTGACAAAATATTTCAATATATTTTATATGCTCGTATGATTTGATCATATTTCTTGAATGAGGGGAATTAACGAAACAAGAAATGCGTAGATAAATTCCAAAAGGTTTTGACGATGGTGTATATAATTGTGTGGTGATGGGTTTATGGACTTTATCCATCGCCCGAAGACTAAAATATTAAAAATGTTAAAAAATTAAGATTACAACGTTTCAGAAGCTGGCTTTAAGTTTTATTATATTAAAATGATGTGCAACTAACCGTCATTGTCAGGAGTTTTACTTGGCCTGCGTGCAAGTCAAGTTTGACACTCACGCTCCAGGGCACACTTGTTATGGTGCTTGGTGTGTACAGGCATATGCTGAAATGTGACTTCAGAGCAGGCCGAATAAATGATCCAATCAGCGATACATGTATAAATCATGTCGCGAGGTCAAAATAGGAATCGAACGCTCCCAGTTGACGCTGCTTGCCCACTGACCGAGTCCCGGGTGCTCCGGGTGCGCAAATAAGATGCGCACAAGAAGGCTGGAGGAAGGTTTTTCTGTTTCGACAGATTGGCAAAGCTGTTGTGTTGACACGCGTCTGTCAGCACTGCACGCTCTTACCTTGCAAAACGCACTGAAAGCAGTGCCAATGTAGAAAGCACGCACATTTACAAGTGCAGGAAGAACACACGCGTAGAAGAATGATCCCGTCCCGTAGCAAAGCGAGTGTTAAGGCCAAACTGCGTCGTACTTTGTAGGAACGGGACAGCACAGAAGCTAGCAAGCAGCGCACTCCTTAAAACTCGTCAGTGCGCAGGTGTCTGCAAGACCCACTGTTAACAGCAGCAGTGGTGCGGTTCCGCGCTTCGTTTCCACCACCATATTGCCGATACGTTAAACTGTGCGCACGTATCCTGAAATGTTCTTAACTTGCCGGGCTTATAAGGTTCGAGACCTGAAGGTTATTGGTGGGCGTTATGGCTGTGTTGTACAGCAACGGCAGTCATCGGCACTTGACTGACTGACTGACTGGCTGGCTGAGTGAATGACTGAGTAACTAAGCTAACTACCTAAGCCAGCCAACCAACCAACCAACCAACTAACTAACTAACTAACTAACTAACTAACTAACTAACTAACTAACTCCTTCAGGCAGAATTCTTCTTGAAATATAGCTAATGTAATTTCCCGTTTCATGAAATCCGAGTGTTCATCACAGTGTTAACAAGAGCCTGCAGATGCACCCTATGCAGTCAAACTATTTCCGGCAGATTTCTGCAAGACTAAGTTTAATACTGTCTCCGTCTATGCCTAGATATGCCAGCTGGCACCTTTACTTTAAGTGCTGCCGCCAACATGCTGTAAGCACTTGTGATCGCCACGTGCTGCACGTCACGTCGGTAACATTCCGCGAACGGTTCCTCGCGGCGGTGTTATTTATTTTCTCGCAAATACCTGTCGACTGTTTAGTCCGGCTTCAGTGGCTACGTTTTAGATGCAACTGACCTCAATCAGCCAGCCAGACAGCCAGCCAGCCACCCACCCACCCACCCAGCCAGCCAGTCAGCCAGTCAGTCATTCAGTCGGTCATATCCAATCAATCAATCAATCAATCAACAAACCAATCAACCAATCAATAAGTCATCCAGTCAATCAATCAGTCCGTCGTCCAGCCAGTCAGTTAGTCATTCAGTCAGCCAGCCGGTCAGCCATCCAATCAATCAACCAATCAATCAATAATCAATCAGTCAGTCACATTTATTAGTTGAGGCGTGCTGTACAGAAGGCAGCGTTTGCTGACAGCGGACTGTTCCATTTCGCAGCCCCTGTACGTAACGCGCTACACAAATTATCGCTCAGCACTTGATGCCCCAGTGTGCCGGCCGCAGTTACCAACTGTGCAGTGCAACTACACGTCGCGTTGGCCTTTGACCTAACCATCGGCTTCCCTGTGTTGCACAACTTTAATAATTTTCTTGGCTTCATCGTAATCTGCTTTGTTGTGCTTTTGATGAGAAGCTCAATTGTGTCCGTCCGTCCGTGCGTCTCGCTGTTATTACAAGCCAATTTAAAGTCAGAAAATTAATCCTCAATCTTCGTACTCGTCGTACTGTAGTCCGTTCATATTGTTAGTTTAACCACCATGAATCAGTTACATTTCCTACTTTTCTGTTATATTCATAGCGACTACAAGCTTATGGTTGTAAAAATGTCTTTTTGACGTGACATGTTACAGATGTACGGAAAGCACACACAAAATTCAGTAATGCTTCTTAAACTGTAAAAAATTTTTATATGTCGCATTTAAATCGATTACCATTACATAAATTTGTACCGCTAATATTTGGAATTGTCTTACACAGATTATTCTAATTCTGTCAGGTCGGTACTTCTAATAAGCAGCTGCGTTCTGCGTGCGTACCTTCAACAGTAAAAGCGCGATGTCAACTGATTTTTCACGAGAATCGAACAGGGCGCGCCACTGGTGAAGGCGGTTCTTTGTTTTTAATGATAGCAGGGTAAAGGAAAGGCGTTCTTTTTATTTGGCGGTAGTGACTTTTGACATTGATGGAGTGGATGTAAACCTCCATGATTTCGTAATATCAGCACAAGATATACTTGTGTGTAAAGCTGTAAGCTCCAACCATCTTAAGCCGGGGGATGACCCGCACCAACTGTTTGATGGACAGGGCGTGGAGTCGATGTGAATGTGGAGGCAAAGGTTAAATCATGTCACTTCACTTGACGTCGGATTGCGCGGATTACATTACTGACACAAATGCTTCGGCTGGCAACAACCCTTAAAGCCCAGTGGTTACTGTACGCACCGCCAGGTTCAACATTCACAAATCCTACGTTCTGCCCACACAGTGTGTTTATGTGTTTTGTGTGGATCTCAGAACAAACAGCGATTATTTCCCTATACAGCATTAACTGACTGGTTTTTGTAACCGAGACGGAGTGTGTTTACTGCGCGGTACGGAATGTAAGGCTCTCAGAACAAACAGCGATTATTTCCCTATACAGCATTAACTGACTGGTTTTTATAACCGAGACGGAGTGTGTTTACTGCACGGTACGGAATGTATGGATCTCAGAACAAACAGCGATTATTTCCCTATGCAGCATTAACTGACTGGTTTTTATAACCGAGACGGAGTGTGTTTACTGCGCGGTACGGAATGTATGGACCTCAGAACAAACAGCGATTATTTCCCTATACAGCATTAACAGACTGGTTTTTATAACCGAGACGGGGGGTGTTTACTGCGCGGTACGGAATGTATGGATCTCAGAACAAACAGCGATTATTTCCCTATACAGCATTAACTGACTGGTTTTTATAACCGAGACGGGGGGTGTTTACTACGCGGTACGGAATGTATGGATCTCAGAACAAACAACAATTATTTCCCTATACAGCATTAACTGGCTGGTTTTTATAATCGAGACGGAGTATGTTTACTGCGCGATACGGAATGTATGGATCTCAGAAAAAACAGCGATTATTTCCCTATACGGCATTAACTGACTGGTTTTTATAACCGAGACGGAGTGTGTTTACTGCGCGGTACGGAATGTATGGATCTCAGAACAAACAGCGATTATTTCCCTATACAGCATTAACTGACTGGTTTTTATAACCGAGACGGAGTGTGTTTACTGCGCGGTACGGAATGTATGGATCTCAGCACAAACAGCGATTATTTCCCTATACAGCATTAACTGACTGGTTTTTATAACCGAGACGGAGTGTGTTTACTGCGCGGTACGGAATGTATGGATCTCAGAACAAACAGCGATTATTTCCCTATACAGCATTAACTTACTGGTTTTTATAACCGAGACGGAGTGTGTTTACTGCGCGGTACGGACTGTATGGATCTCAGAAAAAGCGATTATTTCCCTATACGGCATTAACTGACTGGTTTTTATAACCGAGACGGAGTGTGTTTACTGCGCGGTACGGACTATATAGATCTCAGAACAAACTGCGATTATTTCCCTATAAAGCATTAACTGACTGGTTTTTATAACCGAGACGGAGTGTTTACTGCGCGGTGCGGAATGTATGGATCTCAGAACAAACAGCGATTATTTCCCTATACAGCATTAACTGACTGGTTTTTATAACCGAGACGGAGTGTGTTTACTGCGCGGTACGGAATGTATGGATCTCAGAACAAACAGCGATTATTTCCCTATAGAGCATTAACTGACTGGTTTTTATAACCGAGACGGAGTGTGTTTTCTCTGCGGTACGGAATATATGGATCTCAGAACAAACAGCGATTATTTCCCTATACAGCATTAACTGACTGGTTTTTATAACCGAGACGGAGTGTGTTTATTCCGCGGTACGGACTGTATGGCTCTCAGAACAAACAGCGATTATATCCCTCCACTTGTCCGTGTGTCTGTGCCTTACATTTACTGGAGACAGTATCTCATTATTTCCGATATCATTGGCCGCGCTGTGTAAGGTGTGGGTCTGCGGCCGTAAGTTTGCTGGGGTTGCGGGTTCGAATCTCTCCGGCGGCATGGATGTCTGTGTCTTGTGAGTGTTGTGTATTGTCAGGTACAGGTTTGTGTGTCGGGCTGATCACTCGTCCAGAGGAGTCCTACCGAGTGGGGTGCTTCTGAGTGTGATCGTGAAGCCGCTATAATGAGGGGGCCCTGGGCCACTGGGGGCTGTTGCACCATGTGGGAAAAGCAGTATTTTCATCTGTAAATGTGCTTGAAGTGTCCACGTAACAGCCAATCGATCAAAGTTCTGCAGTGAAAGTGATCAGCATCACGCCCCGCCCGCTTTACCACCGGGAGTGTACTCCCGTGCTCGGGCCTGGAGCCTGTTTGAAGGTTTTGCAGAAGATAAAATTTTTGCTCCTACTGGAATTAGAACCCCGGACTGTCCAATCAGCAGCCTATCAGTATAAGGAGTGAACTATCCCGGCTGGCGGTGGAGGTACGTAATTAGAACCGCTACTCCAACCTACGCTGTCCCGGTGTTTGCCGACATGGCAGACTGCTCCCTTGACCTGGGCAGGCAAGTTGGGCTGCTGACACGACAAAGTGATGTCAGCAGGGATAGGCCTACTGCTGATATTGCACTGCCACTTGATCCTATCCCGAGCTAGTTAAATCCACTCTTCTCCTTTCAGAGTTTCAATTAAATTTGTTATGCGTTCCAGGCAGCCTAATTCTTGCTACATGTCACTGTTATGTAACCCTAATTTTTTATCACCCTGTTCACGTCCGCTGAAGCATACAAATCGCGCGACTCGTTTTGCAATTTTCTGCATCACTCTGTTACTGTCACCGCCGTAGCCTCACGTGTCTCTTCAGCGCTCCGCGCCAGATATCATCCGTCTGTAGCACTGCAGCAGAACTGCAGCACAAGGAACAAAACAGCTTGCCCAGTCAGTACTGAAACCCAGTTGGCAATAACTCGAACAACGACGCTGCACGTCTTTCGCAGCGTGTGCGTGGACAGTAATACTGTAGACACCCGAACGAACGGACTGACAGGGGGAGTGGGCGGTCCGATAAGGCCGATTGTCCGGCACTTCCGAATTGTATATGTATGTATGTCCTAAAAGTCGCCAAAACAGTAATACAGTGCTGTATATATAACACTGTTGCATACACATTATGCGGAACACAAATATAATTAACCTTGTAGTTAAAGTTAATTGGAATTTAATAAATTTCAGACAAACATAATGAATCCACGATCCAGGTATGACAAGAGCAATACGCACCGCCTCAACGCGAGTGTCAGCAAAGACTGAGCGCTCATCCGTGTCCGCCACGTAGCGGCCGCTTCGCTAATTAACAGTCAGGGCCTCAAATTGCACATATTGCTACTCGTTTCGCAGTCTTTCCCTCTTCTACCCACGTGTCGAGGTTGTTTATTTTCACTTGATCACACTCAGACACACACCACAGTCGGTAGGACTCCTCTGGACGGGGGATCGGCCCGTCACAGAGACCTCTACCTGACAACGCAAACACTGTACAGGACAAACATCCATGCCCCCGCTGGGATTCGAACCCACGATCCCAGCAAACGCTCGGCCGCAGACCTACGCCTTACAACGTGCATATTACCATTGCGGACGAAAATTTTGGAACGAAAAGATTTCGTCCATTATTTCCAAAATCCGTACCTAAGAGGTCGGTTAAATCGAGGGTCTACAGTACAGCGAATGTCGGGAACATACGTGGGTCTAACGGCACGGAGTCGTGCAGTGAGAACAACAGAGCTCATGTTGACAGCATTATGTAAATGGCCGGTGAGACAACAAGTGAGTGCACACACACATGCTCCTTCGTAACTATTTTGTGTGCCTGTGTGGTCTTTATTGCTATTGTCTTATTAACATGTGGTTGTTAAATTTAAGAAGAGGGCGCTAGTTGCAAGTACAGGCGTTTATAATAGGATGTTCGCTTCGAAATTACTTCTTGTGCCCAAAACGTGTAGCCAGTTTGTAGTACGAAAAGGTGTCCACGTCTCATTAGTATTGACTGGAACATTTAGTGATATTTGGTTTGTACAGCGTGATGCTAATGTGTTATGTCGTATTTCTGCATACTTCCTCAGGATTGCACACCAAATTCTACATCCGTATGAAGCAGGACAGCAATCGTGATTGCGTTAAAATAAATTAACAAAAAGATACCAAATGAAAGTTGGGTCACGTGTGCCTCGAGAGTTATATACGTCTAGGGTACATCTTCAAGGCTGCTGCATTTCACCAACACATTTTAAAATATATATCGATGTAAGCCCCGGACACTGGCACAAAGCTACCCTAACATGATATCTGCGATTGGCTATCAGCATCATCTGCATGACTTACTGTTGGCGGACGATCGGTGCTGAGAACGATGGATACAGAAGGGGCGGCGTCATGTTCAGGAAACTGGGAGAGCTGTGCAGTAAATGTGGGCAAGGGGCACAGCACCTTGTACGCTATGCCATTCACCACCACATTGCAGAGACCAATACGTAGTCTGGTGGGAGGGGGGGGGGGGGTGATAAAGGTTAGAAATTGATGAAGAAAAAGGGGTACAGTGATTTGGACGCGTAGAGAGAATACTAGGAAACAGATGGCAATGGAGGATCCTAGCGTGGGAAGCACAGGGAACACGAAGGAAGCAAGACGCAAAGATGGATGGATGGATGGATGGATGGATGGATGGATGGATGGATGGATGGATGGATGGATGAATGGGTGGGTGGATGGACGGATGGATGGATGAAGACGGATTCTGAATGACCGTGGACAGAGAACAGCGTGCTAGGGACAGGGACGTGTGGAGGAACGTAGTTCTGTGCGAAGGGAAATCACTGCGCAGTGGAGGGCTTGTTGGGTGAATCGAGGTATGAATGACTGGCTGAGTGCGGCAGCGTGAGAACGGTGTCAAGAATTGTCACCACTGAGGCTGTGTAGAATGATGGACAACCCTGTGCGAAATGTACGTGTAAATATGGCACATGGCTTTAAACAACGCTTCATACATTTTGCGAAATCATTCGTTTTTTTAACACAGTGATATTATGAATGCACATAATGTCTTAGTCACGTGTTATTTCGGTAATTTATTTACCAGCGGGAGATTCGCTGTATGGGACAGCTTGCGAACATTGCAGAGTTGCTAATTCTAGACTCCAAACGCGGCGAAGCGAATTTCAGTTGATGCACCCTCTTTGCGGATCGCTTGAATACAGTGACGTGATATATTGAATAAAGACCGCAGTGCATGTAGGTGTGACGCGACGAATGTTTCTGTGTATCACATGTCTGTGGCGCCACAGGCTGTTTATTGGACCTTTAGAATGGGATGCAGGTTACAAGCAGTGAGGCTTCTCCGTTTTACCGGAGCTGAATTTGGTCGGCAGGTTTTAGTAAAAACCTTGATTAAAAAATTCCACGAGGGTCCGTCCTGTGGGGGTCGAGTTTTTGCATGCGGACAGACGGACGCACATGACAAAGCCGAGAGCCGCTTTTTGCACTTGTTTTATGAACGTGCCTTGTAAATTAAACAGCCGATCTGTTGTCAACAGTTCTTAACTCTGCTGTGTGCGTCACATGTCCTGTCTGCATATACACGGGCGTCCCGTCGCCTCCAAGTGTCACGACCGGCTCCTTTCGTGTTCCCAATTCAGTACCTCGCACATGACGGCTGTTCACATAGTCACACAGTCGCACAGTCACACAGTCACAGTCGCAAGGCACAAGTCACAGTCGCAGTCACACAGTCGCACAGTCACACAGTCACAGTCACACAGTCGCACAGTCACAGTCACACAGTCGTAGTCACACAGTCGTAGTCACACAGTCACACATTCGCAGTCACACAGTCACACAGTAACACAGTCGTAGTCACAAAGTCACACAGTCACACAGTCGCGCAGTCACACAGTCACACAGTCGTAGTCACACAGTCGCACACTCACACAGTCGCACAGTCGAACACACAGTCACACAGTCGCA